>QNTS01002486.1:106636-136568 GCA_003317085.1 Hucho hucho
CACACACACACACACACACACACACACACACACACACACACACACACACGATTGAAAGATTGAATCTCTGAGCTGACAAGGTAAAAATCTGTCGTTCTGCCCCTGAACAAGGCAGTTATTAACCCACTGTTCCTAGGCCGTCACTGAAAATAAGAATTTGTTCTTAACTGACTTGCCTAATTAAATAAAGGTTAAAATAAAATGAGAAACAAGACAATCGAGGCTAAGTTATCACGACTACTTAAAGTATTAGCCATGTATTTCTGTCTTCCATTCTGTCTGCCATGGTCCTACTTTGGAAAAGAAGTCATCCCGAAGGGCAAATGTCCCCCTAAAGACAATACATCACTCTGACATTCTGTGATGTGAGGGATGAGAAAAATCAATGTCAGAAAAATCTGACATTGATAAAGACAAAAAACTAAATGAATACTACTATTGCCCACAACTTTAACTGTCACTCCAGGTGACCAAAGACAGACAATTGCAATGACATCCTTTCACCACACAAAACAGTAAACAGACTGTAAACTGACATTAAGCTCAGGCATTGATCAATGGTCGCATTTGCAACGTGCAAATATAGGCTAGCTACACTCTATGACCATAAATATGTGGACACCTGCTCGTCGAACATCTCATTCCAAAATCATGGGCATTAACATGGAGTTGGTGCCCCCTTTGCTGCTATAACAAGCTCCAATCTTCTGGGAAGGCTTTCCATTAGATGTTGGAACATTGCAGCGGGGACTTGCTTCCATTCAGCCACAAGAGCATTAGGGAGGTTGGGCACTGATGTTGGGCGATTAGGCCTGGCTCGCAGTCTGTATTCCAATTCATCCCAAAAGTATTCAGTGGAGTTGAGCTCAGGGCTCTGTGCAAGCCAGTCAAGTTCTTCCACACCTATCTCGACAAACCATTTCTGTATGGACCTCGCTTTGTGTACAGGGGGCATTGTCATGCTGAAACAGGAAATGGCCTTCCCCAAACTGTTGCCACAACGTTGGAAGCACAGAATTGTCTAGAATGTCATTGTATGCTGTAGTGTTAAGATTTCTATTCAATGGAACTAAGGGGCCTTGCCCGAACCATGAAAAACAGCCCCAGACCATTATACCTCCTCCACCAAACTTTACAGTTGGCACTATGCATTGGGGCAGGTAGCATTCTCCTGGCATCCGCCAAACCCAGATTTTTCAAAGAGTGTTTCCACTGCTCCAGAGTTCAATGGCGGTGAGCTTTACACCTCTCCAGCCGACGCTTGGCATTGCACATGGTGATCTTAGGCTTGTGTGCAGCTGCTCGGCCTTGGAAACCCATTTCATGAAGCTCCCGATGAACAGTTATTGTGCTGACGTTGGTTCCAGAGGTAGTTTGGAACTCAGTAGTAAGTGTTGCAAGCGAGGACAGCCAGTTCTGTGAGCTTGTGTGGCCTACCACTTTGTGGCTAAGTCATAGTTCCTCCTAGACATTTCCTCTTCACAATAACAGCACTTACAGTTGACCAGGGCAGCTCTAGCAGGGCAAAAATGAACTGACTATGATGGTGCCATGTTGAAAGTCACTGAGCTCTTCAGTAAGGACATTCTACTGCCAATGTTAGTCAATGAATATTGCATCGCAACGGGTGTGGCTGAAATAGCCGAATCCACTAATTTGAAGGGGTGTCCACATACTTTTGTATATATAGTGTACCTAGGCACCTAATTAAGTATCTTAAAGCTACATCAGTCCACTGTAACACAATGGAATTGTGGAATTTCACTGAGACTCAGATTGTTCACTTAAAATGTATGCCAAGCAAAACCCCTGATTTCAAAGTTTAACAAACCATTCATCAACAAACTTTTGGTTAAATGTCACTGTGTTTAATGCATCCACGTTTTCCCAAACTCTGTGAAATAGCTGCTCTGAGATTCAAAGATGTCTGCAGAAAGAATGGGTGTCAGCTATGACATGATACATTGACTTTGACATTTTTTGGGGGGGGGGTTATTGAACTACAGTAAGTGAAGTGGATTTACAACCGGTAACGGTATTGCGGTAGCAGAATATTATCATGGGTTCCTGATCTGTACTATACATAAATACATAATTATAGATATACTGTAAATGTCCTTCTCTTCTTTGGGATGTATCCTAAATAGGTACACAAAGATATACATATTTAATATCCTCCTTTGCATATTTGGGTATTATTCTACACACTGGCTATTTTAATAAGCTCCGCCCCCAAATTAGACCAAATTTGGTTGGTCAGGACCAGACCAAATCTGAACCAATCATAGATGTCTATGTTTCACAAGTTTGGACATCAAAGTACAGCACAGTCGAGCTCAGTACAGTACAGTAGAGTATAGTACAGTACAGCACAATAGAGTACAGTACAGTACAGTACAGTACAGCACAGTAGAGTACAGTAGAGTTCAGTAAGGTACAGTACAGCACATAACAGTAGAGTACAGTACATTATAATTTAGTACAATACAGTTCAGTAGAGTACAGTACAGTACAGTACAGTAGAGTACAGTACAACAGAGTACAGTACAGCACAGCACATACCAGTAGAGTACAGTATACTATAATTTAGTATAGTACAGTAGAGTGCAGTAGAGTACAGTAGAGTTAAGTATAGTGTAGTATAGTTCAGTACAGTACAGTACAGCGCAGTACAGTATAGTAGAGTATAGTTCAGTAAGGTACAGTACAGTACAGTAGAATGCAGTAGAGTACAGTACAGTAAAACATAGTAAGGTAGAGTATAGTTCAGTACAGTACAGTAGAATGCAGTAGAGTACAGTACAGTAAAACATAGTAAAGTAGAGTATAGTTCAGTACAGTAGTGTACAGTAGAGCACAGTACACTACAATACAATACATTATAGTGTACTCAACTCTAGTGAGCTCTACTGTGTATTGTACTGAACACTACTGTACTGAATTATATTGAACTGTACTGTCCAAACTTGGGAACCCAACTGTGGTATGTGACTGCTATGATTTCCCATCGTAGCCAATTTGATTTTTCAGAAATTCCGTTACCGATTTGGTCATTTCAAAGCACTAGGCAATGTTTCTTAAACTTACAGAAGGCTTCAAAACTACATCTAAGTGTTGATATCAGTTGGAATGGGTCTTTACTTCAACATTAATGTGTGTTGATGTATTTCTAATACCTTGTAAGACTTTTTCTGCCTGATGTTGTCTAAGACCCCTTTTCCATCTGCTTGACCAGAAATCAAAGCCTTTGCTCATGCCTAATTTGTAAGATGGAAAATGGTTAAAAAAAAGTATATATGCCTTAATTTCTCAAACATATAGACTCTTAGCTTTCATTTGACGCCCAATTTGACATGCTCCTATGACCTTCACATGTTGGTGCTCATGGGTCCTTTTACATGGAAAGGACCCTAGTACCAACGGGTTAAACAGAAAGAACTCCTCCAGTGACAATAGGTAACCATCTATACCATGGAGACGAGACACACTGCAATCAGAGACCTTTCACACTCCAAGGGATCGATCAGCAGCTAGTCAGGATGGCCTGATGACCATAATGCTGTCCAGTGTCCAGGCCATTATCTGACACAGTGACAGTCAGGCTTCGGTATTAGAGCACGTCGTTCCACACATAACCAGGCCTGCTGTGATCAATACACAACTAAAAGAACAGGTAATATGATATTGATGGGCTCCCGATGATAAGGGGATAAGGAGAAGGGTTAGTGTGTGTGTGTGTTTAACTTAATGTGTCTTTTAACAATGTAAATGTATCTTCACACAGGATGACATTCCAATGCATTTCTAACTGCTACTTGCTCAGTTCCATCTTGCCTGAGTTGATCAAGCTGACGTATTGGTGTGTTCAGACTAATGGAAATCAATGAGACAGAGAGCATGCTGTTAATAAAAGCATTGCATTTCCACTTACTCAAGGTAAACCAGACTGAACAGTAGCCACACCCCCATCTGATTAATGGAACAGCTCATCAGGATTGCTGAATACAGTCATCACAATGCATATGATGGAAGTCAACAATCACAGTACATGACTCACAATAGATTCTCTACTTTGGACCTTCACTACAATATATTTTAATGTAATTACAAGCCTGGTGATGAGTTATTACATCTAATAACATGACAATAACATGAGCAACATATGTTTGCCTTATTTGGAAAATAAACTAGAGACCAAATATAATGTGACACTCAGCAAGACATAGACTACATTTAGGAACTTATTATAACGTGACACAGACAATCTATGAGGGAGAGTGGAGCCAGGGCCCCTCCCTACCATGCTGTAGGTCTAACCTGTCACCTCACAGAATGGATGCTGATTTAACGACAGAGATGTCACTCCCTGTAGGGGCAGGAGTGAGGGCTTCTCTGCCCACCCACTAAGAGCCTCATTTTCACTGGCACAGTGAGTAGGGTTGTGTGTGGGTAGGGGCTGAATGAAAGACAGAGATGTCACTCCCTCTAGAGGCAGGGGTGAGGCTTCTCTGCCCACCCACTAAGACGGTTTCACTGGCACCGCTTAGCTCTTACACTATCTGTATTCTGATGAGCCTGCCTAGGGTCTGTCTGTGATGTCTGTAGGCTTGCTGTGTGTTCCCCTCCATAACCACTGTATCAATCCCAAGGGCCTGGACGGTAATTACTGGGAAGCCTTGCACCAGTCAAATTCCTGCACTCTGTCATCTCTCCAATTCCTGGAATGGCTTTTGGCCACACTTCTGCTCTACATGACTGGGATAAGTCCATAATTCGTTCCATGCTTTTTTATTAAAACCCAAGCCACGTTGGTATTAATGCTTCATGAAGGGTTGCCTATAACAGAATGTGATCGCTACCACATGCAGCATAATGACCAGTCCCAGCATACCATACAGCAGGAGATGAACTGGAAGAGACAGTTGAGACCGACCCATTCCTTCTAATATCAGAGTTTGATTTGAAAGAAGCCAATGTGTCGTTGAAAAGGAAAATTAGTAAGACATTTAGTTATTGGAGGATGGACATGTCGATGCTACTACAAGTTTCCATACTTTAACATCATTTTCCCAACCTCACCAATAAGAGACTCACAGATGCCCTCTCAATATTATTTCTACTTTAACACAGACACTGATACGGTCCACCTTTAATGAGCCACCTGGATGAACAACCTGAGGTGGTGTCCTCAGGGCAGGAGATAAATGATTGTTGGGCTGGTGTGATACATCAACATGAGCTACAGTGAAACTTAATGACTCCCCTAACCAACTCCCGGAGGAGCTACTGAGGAGATCTACAGTAAATGCTGAGAAAAACCCTCCATAGCGTTGCTCAAGTGAATGACGGATTATGCTAGAAATACTGAATATCGATAGGTTAAGGGATCGTCATAGCATTATGTATTTAACCTTTTGTCAGCATCAACACGGTGTTTGGGTCCAGGCACCACCTCACTTGCATCTATGCTTTCCTCAGCTTAGTGGCTTTATAACTACGCACAATTTTTCTTATGCAACTTAATGCACTGAAAACACAAATATAATTGGTGATTAATGTTAAAAATAATATTTTCAAACATGTTACATACTTAAGCTACCTTATCAAATCTGCTCATAAACAGTGTAATAATTCCACATCCTGTTATTGAATGACATTATTGTAAGTAGACTAACTCACCATGTCCCATTTCATTCCCTCCTTCTTGTGTTCCAGAACTAAATGGACTCATTGTTCAGCGGAACACAAGCAGCAGAGAGAAATGAAAGCTTCTGTTTCATATGTTCTCCCAAATATAATTTAACAAATGTGTGTTCCCTCTTATTTGGAACTTCAAAGGCTTGTTTTATTGAGAAAATGAAAAACTGTGGGGCCAAACTCGGGGAGAGATGTTTCTGTCTGTCAAGGCCGATCTGTGGAGAACAAACCTACACATTCTTTGTTCGGATTCTGAATGCATCTCAGATAGAAACAGGCTGGACCTTTGATGTTCCTGAAATACTGCACTGGTCTTTCCACAGTAAAGATGACAAATGGAAAGAAATCTCTCTGGGAAATGTCATACTAACAGACAGTCACTGCATTTCAAGCTGGAGTTTTATTTTGAGTGGATAAAAAGTGAGAATTGAGTAAAGTTGATGCCATTTATACAGGTATAAAACAATGCATCATGCCAGCAAGCACACACAAGCATGCTCGCTAACACACACACACTCACATGGTCAGAAGCACACACGTTCGTCTGCTCGCGCACGCACACGCACACACACACACACACTGAAACCTATAATTAGACCTATAAAGTCTCAGCACTGATGTGCTGACAGCTGACATCATGCAGTGTAATGTAACTGCTCTCTCCCTCCACACTGGTTTTCATCAGCACCTTATTAAGACTATTTCAGACCTCAGCCAGAGTAATACCAGGTCTATTGGACCTGATGGACAACAGACAGAGAGCATTGTTCTACTAAAGCTCCCAGCTGGACTAGGCCTAAAGAACAGCAGTTGGACAGGTGGTAGGAATTTTTTCGAGAGAAGTGCACACATTGTAGCCTACCTCTACAGTACTTTAAACGTGTCCACTTCGGAAACACACACCCATACATGCACCACCATGCTCCTTGGCCAATGCTTGTAAAATTCTATATTTTCTGGTTGTTACGTTTTGTCATAATTCGTTCATTAGGCTACGCATTCGGCAAATGTATGTTTTTCCCATATAAAAAAACAATCATGATTGCTTCAATTTGATCTCTTCAGCATCATTGTATTACCATTTTGCACAACTGATTTGACTCTTGACAATAGTTCCATTGTTGGTATGTGGATTCTAACTCTTTGTTCCACCTGTAACCCAACACCTGAGAATTTTAAGAAGTCCTGCTCTCCCTCCAGTTTCCAAATGGCACAGAACTGTAAAACAACTTTGCTTCTCTCTCCTCTATTTGGGAATATGGAGTGACAGATAACGGTATTACTCATATAACCAAGATAAAAACTGCTCTGAACAATTGTTCAAAAATCAAGTGATATAATACAGTATCAGATTATACTTACCGTAAAATCCTTTCACTGGAGGGTCGGGTGAGAACAACTCTGATAATACTGTTACCATAGAGAGTGTTACAGTCCCAGTGACAACATAGACCTGGATTTGGGCGAGTCAGAGTCAGGTGTAACATGGCTGCCCTCTAGGCCACTGAAATACGTAAACTGGTTTGATTAATAGTTCAGGAGGGTCAAGGGCCAGGGGTCAGCAGACCCCTCGGGCCCTCCCTGGTGTGGACTCATGGAAGCCAACCGTCGGACGAAGGGCCGGCCAATCACAGAGCATTCCATTAGTGACTCTGTTTGGAAACTTGTGCCTTTCCTGCTCCACTCAGAATGAGTAATGAAAGCAAATGTCACAAGTGGCATTCCAAAACATCCAATAGGTGAAAAATGCGATTTCTAAATGAACACAAATGATCAATTGTAGGGGCTAGTATACATGGGTCGAGTAAACATTGATTTTACATTATGTTGAATATGAAATCCAAGTAAATTAGCATTCTGTATTCATTATGAATAAACCATGCAATCAAAAAAGTAAATTTCACATGATACATTTTCGGTACGATCAATGGAATCACAAACCCTGTTAGGAAATGCCTGATGTTATTTAAATTTGTAATGTGATAATTGAATAGGCCTACCTAAATGCATATCCGTACTTTACTCTCGAATGTCAGCCTACACACCTTTGTATGGAATTAGAATGTTGATCATTACTTTAAAGTTGTCAAAGAATAACTATATTTACCATTTATAACATTCAGTATAAGGCTAAGCTAAAAACAGAAAATATGGTTCAACCAATGAAAACCAACACCAGTCAGGATCTGATCCAAAAACACAGCACACAGCGAAAAGGATTACAGTAAGGAACTTGACTGACGATAACCTGAATGCGGTTTCCAGTTACACCTTTTGATAACCATTCAGCTGTGTAACACACTGTATCGTGTTCCAGCTCCGGCTTAGTGTATCAAAGCAGCTCCCAGCATCTGGTGAAGGGTGGAGCTGTCATAGCTGTCTCATCAAGTACACACACCAACGACTGACAGGCAGGTTGGATCATTTTAGGCCTCAGAATAGGGACAATACCGTAGCCTGAGGCACTGCGGCTATCCCCTCTTTGTAATGGAAACATCTAGAACGTCAACGCTACGGAACAGAACAGACAGGCCATGCCAAATAAGGCTTTGATACTCTACTTGTAGAATGCACCTGTGCATCATTGCCAGTTCGTCATTGTTCCTGCAGGTTTTATGTGTTTGCACAGCTGCCTGACTTGACTGTTCTTTGGAAGGTGTATTGAACGTTGTTGTATCTGAAAGGTTAAGTCTAGCCAGAATATTACTGTGGATAGATCTACAGTATAAAAGTTTGAGTAAAATCTCAAACTGAGTGAATCAAAGGTGGAGAGGCATAGCCTTTACATATTTTGTTTGCCCATAGTCCATACGGATTCGCCTGCTTGTAAATCACGCCTCTTTGTCTTTATATGCAAAAGACAGGTCAGTGATTAAGATACAGTATATTTACCTCGTAAAAAATATGTTTTGGATAGGTCTTCATTGACCTCCTCTATGATAGTGTAATGTAATGTCTGGCTATTACTGAGTACACAGTACTAGTGTATTTACTACTGAGGTAGCCTAAAGTCTACATGTGGAAAGGGGCTGGTTTGCATCATGACAGTTCAGTAAAGGTCATGACTCAAGAGGGTCTGGAAGTAACAGGCTACGGCCGTAGACCTATTGTCCATGTCTAGGACTAGGTCTGTAAATTGTCAATAGCAGAGGGAATTTAATCATCCTCAACCACAAGTCATAAAACCTCCCAATGACAGGTGAGAAATCCTCAGATGCTGTTCATAAATATTTATCAATTTTTTTAATTATTGCCAAGAAAGGGGGGAGGTGGAGAAGAACAATACAGGAAGGTGTGTGCCAGGAACAGTCATCATATTAGCCCTTGCAATAAAAGAAAAAGCAGATGATGTAGAATTGAAAAAGCTTTGCAAAACGAGGCTCTCTCAATGCAGATGAGACAAGAATATCAGCATAGACCATAAAGAATTATGCACCACCAGGCCTAGAGGCCAAAAAAATACATGTTTTATTGTCACATACACACCAGATAGGTGTTTTACGGGGTCAGCCATTGTAATAAGTGGCCTGTAGCAAATTAGGGTTAAGAGCCTTGCTCAAGGGTACATCAACATATTTTTCACATGTCGGCTCGGTATTCGAACCGGTGCACTTTCGGTTACTGGCCCAACGCTCTTAGGCTGCCTGCCTTACTTTAACGAACAAGAGGAAATCCAAAACGAGGCCCTCTCAATGCAGATGAGACAAGAATATGAACCTCTTAGACCATACAGTATTATTCCCCCTCCACCACCACCAAAACAGACACTTTAACTGTAAACAGCGCTGCAAAAACAACAAGGCTACTGAATCATTTCAAACTGCTTCTACTCTATCATCCATCCACAAGGGCCGCGTGCGGTGGGCGGGTGAACCACAGCATCGCGGGCTTTCGCCCCGCTAAATTCACTGAACTAACTCCTGAGGCAAACGGAACCAGGTCATCTCAACGGCGTTTCTAACAAATACTAACAGTAGGCCCCACTTGTTTTGTATCTATTGCCGGCATTTTATTTGACATCGTTTGTTATTCTGACCGTAGAGAAAATAGGTTTGCCTTACCTTGCTTTTAGCTTGCAAGGTGGGTCGTGGCAGATAGTCGGCAGGAAAGCAGAGGGTCGCCTGAGTAGTTAGCTAGCTAGCCCTAAAAAGTCACGTTGCCAATGCTTATTAATGGTGTTCCACTAAAAGAGTACCTCTTACATCTGGTGATATTTTAATTAGAAATTGTGCACTAATATTGAATTTTAAAAGCCTGTTATATGAATTGAAGTGTCCTTTAAAATAGATCACATGTACAATTCAATCAATTCGATTTTTAATATGAATAAAGGCTTACGTAAGGTTTACGATTTGAACCCATTTAATCCCAACATTTCTCCCAAATTACACCATCATTGTAAAGCCCTAGTTATGTTGTTGCTTTGACAAAGTCATTTCTGAAGATGAGTATTTATTTAATGTGCTTAGTGATTCATTTACGTCTGTCCCTCATTTTAAGGTCAACTGTTTCATGAACTGAGCTCTCATGAAACTAGTAGTTACTTTTAAAGTATTTCTTTAAAGAAACATTGAACATATAATAGTTAAATCATAGAGTAAAAGCAGGTGTGCTGGTTCTATTTTATGTAAAATGTCTGGTGCTTTGTGGTGGAAAACTGAGCGGGTTGAGCATAACAGTCAACAATTATACTTTTTTAAGCTTGCATTCAATTGCCACTCCCTGTTGCACACAAAATGAGTCCATTCCCCCTGTCACAAGAGGATTCATGGCTGATCTAAAAAATCAATAGACAATCCTGTTACAGTCAACCCTGTTATGGTCAACCCTGTTACGGTCAACCTTGTTATGGTCAACCCTGTTATGGTCAACCGTGTTACTTTATTTGGCACTTACTATAGTTTTACTATTGTTGTATTTATCCTCTTGAGATGGGAAAACATGTTTTTTATGAAGTTGAACATTTGCTGTTTATGACAGAATGTTAAAATTAGGTAAAATCAAAAGTTTGTTTTGCCCAAGTTACACTTCTCAAAAGACAGTGAATTTGTGGAATGACCCATTTACTAACTCACACAGGTAGAATATCGGACACGTGTGTTTTCTATTCATTTTTTTTCAGCAACTTAGAGCTTAGAACTGGATAAACATTTGGAAAATGGCATACAGCAGGCAAACTAAGGACTTTGTTGCCATTTCTGATTTACATCCAAACACAACACATCCGGTGAGTCACGTGATATGATACAATTGTTACAGTAGCCTAACTTGTGGGTGGATACACCATCTTGAAAAAAAATATTCAACCAATTTGATATTTTGAAGTGAAATAAACTGTCAAGACTACAACAATCATTTTGAATCGTGACTTTTGTATTGATTAGGCTAAATTGGTTTGAAGCGTACAAAATGTTGAAATGTCTATTCTGTTTTTCAGAGAGTGGCTGGAGTCATCATTGGAAAAACTGATGTCAAAAGCTTTCCAGACAGGAAAAGTTGAGGATTCAATTTCATTCTATTTCCCCCATCATTTAATATTGGTGCATACTGGCATCAAATAGTCTAAATACAACTTCCAAGTATGCATGTAGTATCACTGGTATCAAATTCAGTGATAGCCTGCTGTCTACTGAGGCCTCCTGCCTCTGTCCTTCCCAAACACAGACTTATCCCCAAGGCATGCCTACGCTGTAGCCTACTGTGCTCAAGTTCATGGCTTGCTCACTAGAACGCTCTACTGGCAGGTTTCTGAACTGAATTATCTGTCATTTCAGGTATTGGTTTTGACAGATTCACTTTCGGCTTCACAATCAAGGACTCGCCAGACTATTTCATTAATGTATCCTCGTGGGGCAACGATGGATACATCAATGGGCTCTCTAACAGCTTCAGCATAGGAGATTGTGGTAAGATTATGCAATCAATTCAATTAAATGAAGATATAAAATAATACATAACGGAGAAACAATGTGTCCGTCTTTTTGATAATTACACTCATTTATCTGTATTTTACCCACTTCAGTTATTATCGAAAATCCTTTAGTTGCTACCAAAGATCCAGAGAAAGAGGATAGATTCTGCCCCTCAACTCCCAGGTACGGTGTACTGAGTGGTTAGTTCTCTTTTTAAACATTACTATACTCTAGTAATACAAGTAACAAAACCAATTTCTCTGTTTCAGCTTCTACAGGTTGCTGGTGAGTGAAGCTCACTCCCAGCTATCAATATGCTCTGACATAGAGACAATGAACAGGCTGCTGCCTCTGCTCCACCTGCCTGTGAAGGACTCCAGGGACTTCTACTCTCTGGGAGACATCGTGGCCAACGGACAGAGCCTGGACGGGACCGTCATTAACATACTCGCCGCCGTTCGGTCGGTAAGATCTGAGAGTGCATAGAGTAATGTAGGTCTTGAGGAGGGTAGTTTCCAGTACACTAGTGTGACTTTGTACTGTCATTATATAGTTGTATCTATTAATATAGGAGTCACAAACTAGGCCCTATTTTCACATGTCCAGTGGCACAAGTACCATATGTATTGGAAAAGCTTAAAGCGTTTCCAAACCACTATTTCTGCCGTCCAGATTGCAGAGCCAAAGTTTTTCACCACAGTGGACGGACGCAAAGGGCAGAGGCTGGAAGTGAAGCTCTTTGATGATTCTGTCACATCTTTTCCCTTAGTATGGTAGGAATTGTACCACTGTACCCCACATGTCTTTAATATCCCCATCCTCTCCCCTGAGTAAACATAACCTCTGTATCACTCAGCTGGGACAGAGAGGCCATTCAGCTAGTTCAGACTCTGATACCAAGAGAAACAGGTAGGTATACAGTGGGCTCTAATTCTTTGTGAAATGGAAATGTGAGATTTTGTGTTTGTTTTAAAATGTCATTGACTGAATAAGACCTTTCTCTGTACTTTAAGTGCTCTTTATCTCGGATGCCAGGATTGGTTTTGACAGCTTCCGGAACTGCATGACAGCTACAGTCAATTCTAAAACCATAATCACTGTCAACCCGGGTAAGGATATCACTTTATTTGGATTTATCATATCTGTTTACAACACATGCTCCTTTTCAGCATTGAGAAACAGTTGACAATTGTTTTTCAAAGAGAATATTTTAATTTCCACATTATTAATACAGTACCTTATGCTGTAATTAATGTGATTCTGTTTTGAAATACATAAGATACAAAGGAAGCCAGCCTTCTGTTCAGCTATGCCAATAAGGTCTCTGAGTCTGGTGTGTTGGATGAGGATGACAGGCCTGGAGATGTGCCTGGTAGGTAACAACCATGACTGTAGTATTATCATACAATTGAGACTTTGCACTTTTTTTAAACATTTTTATTTATTTAACTAGGCAAGTCAGTTAAGAACACATTCTTATTTACAATGACGGCCTACCCCGGCCAATTGTGCGCCGCCATATGGGACTCCCAATCACAGCTGGATGTGATACAGCCTGGAATCAAACCAGGGACTGTATAGATGCCTCTTGCACTGAGATGCAGTGCCTTAGACCGCTGCGCCACTCAGGAGCCCTAAGAGGAAAAGCGAGAAGGTTTACTCCACCCAAAATCTGTTCATGAAAATAAGACCGTGAAGTAAGGAATTTTTGTAGGTCAATGAAAGAATGTCAAATTTGGTCAACAAAAAATGGAATTGCTAATTTGCTACGTAAGGTTTATTTGATCTAATATAAGTTTGATAATGGTTAGGTTGGTACAAATGTACACTGATATAGGTGGACGCACGTGGAATTTCGGCAAATTCTGAAAAAAAAAAATTTATATCGGACTGTTGCCTGTTGTTCACACGCGTATCTGCCCTCTCATTGGCTAGAATGGCCCCACCTGATCTCGCTTCCTCCCACCTGCCTTCCATCTTTGAGGACATGTGTTTCCATTGTTAGAGCGGTAGGGTTGCAAAATTCCAGGAACGTCCAATAAATTCCCGGTTGGATCATTCCCAGATATCAGGAGGGAATAAGCAGGAGTTCCGGTATCTTTCAACCAGGATTTCGGGAAAACCATGGAATTTATTGAAAGTTCCCAGAGTCACTCGACTATCATGTCAATATAATAGATCATCTTTGGTTAGGCCTACATGTATGATTCTGTTATTGACGACACTGTTCTCCTCTCTCCAGTGGATTCTATCAGTGATGTGTACACAGTGAGCCAGCTCAAACTCAAAGCCCAGGAGAACCCGGAGGTGTTCTGTGGAATCACCTACAGCTTCATCTCCAAACTAGATCTAGACGCCTCTGTCTCCAAAGTCATCAGAAGCAGGTGGTAAGTTTAAACAGTGGATACACTTCGACACATGATTATTGAATTCATCATTTCTCAACAAATCCCACATTTTCTGACTGCACATTTCATCTCATTGAAACTTAACTACATTAGCACCCTTTCTTTTTCCTGATTGACATATTGGTGCTGGTCTCCTCCCTGCTCAGTTCCAAGTGCAGGTACCAGGTGAATGAGGAGATTCAGAGCTGTTCCAACACAGCCTGCCCTGGGGGAGACCAGCCTCTGACTGTGACCACAGGGTTTGATCTTTTGGTGGATGTGACAGACCACACAGGAACCCTGCAGTCCTGCTCCCTGAACGGCACTGTCGCAGAGAAGACTCTGGGCTGCAACGTGAGTGGAAATACAATATATTATAAGTGGGCTCATCCTGGATTTGTGCAACTGCCCTAATGTGCAACCATGGTTGACAGCTCTGCCCTCTTTTGTTGCAGCCCGAGGAGTTTGTGAGTTTAACAGAGGATGAGCGAACGGTGATGAAATGGAAGATTCTCTTAGAAAGATGCAAAGTATATATCAAGGTGTGTAAAATCCATGTCGTTGGTACTGACTAGCTTTGAAAAAGTTTTGAATGAACCTGTCAAGTGGCAGCCTTGTCAAGTATTTTTCTCAGAATTGTGAGCTGAGGAACATATATTTTTTTTAATTCTACTGTATCTTTCAGATCACTCCCTCTCCCAAAAGCAGAAGTGGAATGAGAGGCAATGTCCTGCAGTGTTCCCTCGCTGATCCAGGAGAAGTGAAGCAGAACATGTCTGCCCTGCAGTAGTCTCGTTCACCAGTTGTGTGGTTGGGTCCAAGTGTGGCGAGTCCTTGTGGGTTCTGTAGCTAGGCCTAGATAGAATGTAATTTTCCATATTTATTTCCCTTTATTTATTTGGTATTGTATATGTGCTGTAATGTACTGTATTTATGTGTATAGTGATATATATATATATATATATATATATATATATATATATATATATATATATATATATATATATATATATATATATATATATATATATATATATATATATATATACAGTATAAAAATATGTTTTAAACCATTGCATTATTCTCTAATGAGCTTGGCGGCCTATCCAGTTTACTGTGCAGATATATAGGAAATAAGGATGAGACAAGATTCTGGAACGGTCATGTTTGATGTGAAGCACATTTAAGTGAATAAAAAGGTAATGAAGATGTTTATACACTACTAATCTCTCTTGGACAGATGCACATAACATAAAAGGTAGTAGCATTAACCGAGGATCTAACGCAATTATGCAATATATTAGTTCTGTGTGTCCACGATTAATAAATTACAGTCGGGGGCCTATCGGACTAGCTCTTGCGAATCCAAGGGGCCATGCTGGCCTTGGGTTCCCACACCAAGCGTCGACAACGGTGCGACCAGCCTGATGCTGTCTACACATAAAAAAATGTTGCTTGCGATACGGTTTTCAAGTACTTTGGAACATTACTTTCATATCACCAATAAATATTTTGGGGGTGACAAGGCATCACTCTCCGGCTTGTTTATGGAAGAGAGAGGAAATATCTAGCGTCCCCGAAAACATATGTGTAACGGAAGAAGGACAGTGTACAGTAAGTGGATATTTTGCATTTGTAAAATGATTTTGATGTGATATGTAAGCAGCGGGCCTTGTGTTTCTAGAACCGTGTCGCGCTGTTTTGGCTGCCAGAGACAGATTACCTCTCTCGACAATCTCTTGTGGACAGATGCACAAACACATGTAGTACCATCTGATGAAAGACTGGGATGCTACGACTAACGAGGAACTTGTTCTGGTATGCTGATTTTTTATCACTGATTATTTGGTCAAATCACGATTTCGCAGGCGCTCGCATCTTTCGAATTTCGGAAGGGTTGGGTACATTTGGCCCATACATAGACTTGTCCGAAACTGGCTGAGTTTCCGTTTAGAGGGGTGGAGACCTAGTCTCCTTAGTACATATGCATATGTTTTTAATTGTGGGTGTCTGAGATTACCTCTGAATGTTGAGTTCCTGCCAACTACATTGCAGATGCATGCCAAATTTTAGAACGCCTTGATAGGTATTTAACATATCGGCTAACCAAATCATATGCCACAGCAATCTGATGCCCGACTGCAGTCAAATGACGTGATACTGAACTATTGGTTGATGCAATGCAACTTCTAGTCGGCAAGAACTCAACCAACATAAGGACACATAGTGTCTAAACCCAGAGGCGCCAAGCAGACCAGACCTGGCCGGGGTTTGGGGTTTGAGAAGTGAAAAAATATTCTGTAGTTGTTAATTTTCTCAAATTCTAAAGGCACAACCTAAATTCGAGCCAATGTCCTAAGTATTTGAATATGTTATTACTTCAACCTCGTGAAAGGGACAAACTGACACGTTTTCATTTTCGTCAAATAACTTTTATATCGAAGGAGTGACTGATTTGACGGCCGCACATGCGCAGTTTTGGCGCGAGTCGCGCGTTAGATATGATGACATGTTTCTGGCACGAGTTCAGCTAGCCAACGTCGCCATGAAATCGCCTACAAGTGTGATCAGGGATTTCTACTGGATAAGAAGTTTCTGCCTATCTTGATCTTGTACTGTCTTGGATAAGGATATTGTGTGTGTATAAGGTAGTTGTGAAATTGTTAGATTACTTGTTAGATATTACTGTAAGCACAAGCATTTCGCTACACTCGCATTAACATCTGCTAGCCACGTGTATGTGACCAATAAACCAATAAAATTTTATTTGATTTGTTTTGGACGTTAAAAGGAGTAGCTAGCTACAGGTTGTGATGTCCTTAATCAGAATGACGATGACGTCGTTATCAAGGTCCCCTTTTTTTCGTCTTTTGATTCAAATCATTTAATATCAGTTTAATTGTTTGTTAATAAAAAATTAAATACATGCCCTACCCACCATGCAAGACAAGATTGACATTATTCAATGAATTAAGGTCATATTTGCTCCCAAAATTCTGATCTGAATTAATGTATGCGCAGAACATTTTATATTGATAAAATAGATATATGATTGTTAAAGGCATCAAATTGATGTAATACATTTCTCAAAACACAAAGCCCATTGGTCAAAACTGCATAAGAATTTATTTTTGGCCTCTGTGATTGGTGCATTGACACACCCTCGATAAGCCTTATGTCCCAGTACAGTCACCAGCCAGCCACAGATGAAAGGGGAAACCTTATAATAAATCATCTTTGGTACGTAGCCTACAGTCCCACCCAAGCATAGAGAAACAAACATGGCTGATACAGAGAGAGCCGAGGAATCTTCTTCAGGAATTTTGCAAGAAATGTTCACGTCCCCGTTGAATTTGAGTCTGCTTGGCCTCTGCATATTTATTTTACTCCGAATCTTCTGCGGAGACAAGCCTGCAGATATGGGCGAGGTTGAGAAACCTCTGCCTAAACTCAAGAACAGAGATTTCACTTTAGCGGAGCTGCAACCGTACGATGGGCTTCAAAATCGAAGAATTCTCATGGCTGTCAATTCAAAGGTGTTTGATGTAACCACAGGAAAGAAATTATACGGCCCAGGTAAAATAAGTTGTAGGCTATTTACATTTGTTATTTCTGCTCAAAGGAATGGTTGGCGCAACTGTAGACAAGTGGCTTGCCCAGTAAACGTAATACATACGTGTCAAAAATGTGTGTCTATTGAGTATGTGTATAACTAGTACGACCATTCTAAAACGCCACACCCCCTTCTTCTTCATAAATCATTGCCCGCGATCGAATTTCACAACACGCGAGCTGTAGCCTCGAGAGACCGCTGACCGGCGTAGTTCTTCCTGAAGTCGTTATTCCGGGTAATCAGAAACGGAACAACAGAGCCCTCTGGCGGAGAGGCGGATACACAAGCTGCAACTGGAGTGTTCAACCGAGTTGGCATGTTGTAACCTCTCACGGAGATGATTAATCCAGCCCTACGCTATTACGCAAGCCCTCCTGAGGAACACCCTCACTGAAAATATGTAGAAGTTGCATATATTCTCAGTCTGTATAATAGGGTAAACTATTTCTCTTATTGATGTTCCTGGCTTTTGAAGTGTGCCTCCGTTCTCTGCATGTCAATTCAGAACAAATAGCTTGACACAGACAGGCGAATGCCTTGCATAAGGTTTAATGTTCAATTCAGCCAGACCAGATAGTTGCACAAAGTAAGGCTTGTTGAGGCCTATTGAAGAGTAATAATAGGCCTACCGGCTGACTCTCATTCCAAGAATTCAGGCTATCCTATCTTTCAGTCTCAACATCGAGAATAGAGGGCTTGTTGGGTTATCTTTGAAGCCATCTGATCTTAGAATAGAGTAAGGTATGTCTGTTGGAGGGTGGAAGTATTTTAACTTTATTTTCACCATATTTAAGAAACAGTGCAATTGCTACCTCATTTTTTGGACTTTTAAATTCATTATATAAATCCATTGATTGAGATACAAGATAAATGCCTCATGTGCTTAGTTGTACCCATCAGAACCCCAAATAGAAGCTTGTTTTACTCCAATGTTTGTAGACAAAGTAAATAAACATGGTTAAAGCAGTTTTATATAGTTTTAATATCATGGATGGTCAATATTTGCATCCATAGCTCTGTCTGAATTTGAGTGTGGTTATATTTCTCCAGCCTCATCCTTCTAATTTTTACCAAAACGGGCTGGGCGGGCGTATGCTTTTGTTTTCAACGGCTGATTGACGCTTTAAATTGTAGACATCAGCAAATGTATAAACCTTGACAAATAGTTTGATTGTCTATTCACAATCTCTTTGTCTGTGTGTGTTGTTCTCCAGTGGGTCCTTATGGATTGTTGGCTGGTAAAGATGCCTCCAGGGGCCTGGCCACTTTCTGTCTGGAGAAGGAGGCCCTGAAAGACACCCACGATGACCTCTCAGACCTCAACGCCATGCAACAGGAGAGCCTCAACGAATGGGAGACCCAGTTCACCCGTGAGTTAATGGAAGAGTTGGTAGAAGTTGCTACAAAACACTTTAGATAGTGTATTTTCAACTTCTACCTCAAGCGAAATGGACCTCTTGCAGTCAACATCACATGCACACACTTCACTCAACAGAATGTAGTGCAAACTGTTGATGCACCTCGTGGTGGTCCAGTCTGTTTCTGCTTCAGCCAACACCTCTTTGGTCTGTTGTTTTACTTGACTACAATAGAAGAGTTAGCTACAGCACATTCAGTATGGCACCATACTTGGGCATAACGTCGTAAACACAAATTAACACTTTCAATCAATTACATTGAGTAGTGCTGTGAATTGAAACCCAGACATGGGAGGCAGTCTTTGTAGGCTAAGGCTAGTGATTACAATGTCCTCGAGCTCAGCTGTGGTGTCGTGTGTAGCAAATGTCTCTCGGGAACTCAATGTTCTTTTCTACTTCTTCCTGCCTTTTACAGAAAAATATGTCTATGTTGGCAAACTTCTGAAACCTGGAGAGGAACCCTCTGAGTACACTGATGACGAGGAGGTCAAGGAAAAAAATAAGGACTAGAACTCACAAGTGCACACAGGAAATTCAGATGCTTTAATTATTTGGGATAATGTGATGCATATTGCCTTGTGCTGCGGCCATTGAGCGAAATGCTTTCTCCTGGATGGCTTTTGCATTATATCATTGTCATGGACCATCACCTCTTGTGCTAAGTTTATATGCCACAGACCTTAAAGCCGCAATCAGCAGTTGAAACAATAACAAAGCATTATCAAGCCCCTGTTTAGGTAAAACAAAACTGGATTCAGGGACTGACCATCCATGATATAAAATTATAGTTTTAACCATGTTTTTAGGCTAAATAGGGTTTGTTTACATTTACCTTGTTTACACACATTGGAGTAAAACAAACTTAAATGTTGGGTTCCGATGGGGTACGATATTTGCACTATTGAACTAAACTCGTGAGGCATTTATAAGTTATATTCGTCGAGAATCAAGGGGTTAATATCATTCAATTATAAGTCCAAAAGTGGATGTAGCAACTGCAGATTGCCCCTTTAATTTACCAAAATGCACCAGATTTTTATGTTCAGGTTAAAATAACCTTTGAACACTGTAGTGTCTTTGTAAAAGCAGTATACAGGTAGTATACACCTTTCTTGTATTTCTCTACATGTTTGTTTTTTGTATATGGTGATGTTTTGTATGTGATCTTGCCAGATTGTTTCTATATTTTATTGTTCATTTAAAAAACAAACATCTTGGGCTACCTATCAGTGTGCAGGAGGGAGATTCCTAGATGTGAGAAGTGTGCAGTAGGACATGAGACAGGAATGTGTAGTTTCTGTGGAAAAAGTGGTGTATAAACTGTAGGGGTACTCATGGTGCTGGAGATCAGAGGTGTCCGGTGAGAGAAAGGCAGGTTGAGGTTGCCAGGATCAGAGTAGTGCAGAAGGTGACATGCTGAGGGAGTGAAGAGAGTAGTAGAGGAAGATGGGTCCAAGGTGAGGGAAGATCCCTGTGAGTAGGCCAAAGCCAATAGGGAGTGATAGGAATAACTTGCTTCTGTAAGTTTTTTTTTTTCTTCATTCATGGCCATTGCTGTCAACTTTACAGCAGGAATGCATCATAAATCACAGAGGATAGATGTTGTGGTGGCAGCTGCAGAGATGTTCTTGGGTGTGCGAGATTTTACTGAAGATGAGATACAAGGTGTTTTGAACGATAGTGTTCCATCCTCCCAGGCTGCTGGCCTTGTGTAGGATCAGATGGGGCCAAAGTAGTGGGATAGTGGTGTAGGGTTAGTTGGTAGGGCAATTTTTTTCACAAAGTGTAATGAATTCATACTACAGAATAGTAGGCTGATGCACAGACAATACAATAGGTGGCTGCATGCATCTATAACATTTGTTTGCGGACCACCATAATACCAAAGAAGAAGAAGAAGACAGAGGTCGGAAAGATGTTTGAGTCGGATGGCGCGTTGAGTAAAGTTTATGGAAATGAGTGTAAAACTGTAGCATTGAAGAATGGCGCAAAACGGGTTAAAGTTGTTAATGAAGATAGGCCTCGGTTTGATAATGCCTCGTTCTTGTTGGAGTAATTTTTCATAGATAAATGTGTGTTTGGGAGATCCATTTGCGGTCAAGGAGAGGGTGGAGGGTGTACTGGGAAAGGTGGAGTCAATCAAATTGACCAGGAGTGGTATGGTGTTGATGTATTGTATATCACAAGAACAAAAATAAACTGTGTCCCTGGGAGTTATCAGTGTATGATGTAGAAAGCTTTGATTTTCTGAACAGGGCACCGGTAAAAGGTGTCATCTCTGGCATTGCGGTGGAAATTAAGGCTGAAAATCTAAAGCACCACATTCCACGTACCAGGAGTAGTGGATGCAAGTCCATTGAACCTTATGGTGAATGGAAGAAACAGTGGTGACCTGTAATTTTTTGCCTGTTTTGCATGTTATTTTGGCATTAATACGTGTCACATATAATTTTGTAAACAATGTAAAATACATATATTGAGTTAATAAAGCCGCATACAAGCATGGTCTCTTTTTTGCTTTCTTAAGGCAGCTCCAAAATGCAGGTGTTTCAGCCTAGCTCAGTGCTTTCTGTGGTGGAGGGAAATAGTGTAGGGGTTGGTAATCTTCTCTAGTTGCGCCGTGATTGGCTAAGTGTTCTGTCACTCATGGGGACACTGTCACTGCAACATCTACAGGGAGAGCTAGAAAGTTCAAGCTCCCTTGGGTGCTGTCATATAAACTCAGCAAAAAAGAAGCGTCCCTTTTTCAGGACCCTTTTTCAGGACCCTGTAATTTGTAAAAATCCAAATAACTTCACAGATCTTCATTGTAAAGGCTTTAAACACTATTTCCAATGCTTGTACAATGAACCATAAACAATTAATGAACATGCACCTGTGGAACGGTCATTAAGACAATAACAGCTTACAGACGGTAGGCAATTAAGGTCACAGTTATGACATTTTAGGACACTAAAGAGGCCTTTCTACTGACTCTGAAAACACCAAAAGAAAGATGCCCAGGGTCCCTGCTCATCTGTGTGAACGTGCCTTAGGCATGCTGCAAGGAGGCATGAGGACTGCAGATGTGGCCAGGGCAATAAATTGCAATGTCCGTACTGTGAGACGCCTAAGACTACAGGGAGACAGGACGGACAGCTGATCGTCCTCGCAGTGGCAGACCACGTGTAACAACACCTGCACAGGATCGGTACATCTGAACATCACACCTGCAGGACAGGTACAGGATGGCAACAACAACTGCCCGAGTTACACCAGGAACGCTCAATCCTTCCATCAGTGCTCAGACTGTCCGCAATAGGCTGAGAGGCTGGACTGAGAGCTTGTAGGCCTGTTGTAAGGCAGGTCCTCACCAGACATCACCGACTGTCGCTGGACCAGACAGGACTGGCAAAAAGTGCTCTTCACTGACAAGTCGCGGTAATGTACTTTTTACTCCATACATTTTCCCTGACACCCAAAAGTACTTGTTACATATCAAATGCTTAGTAGGGCAGGGCATTTGGCCAATTCACACACTTATCGAGAGAACATCCCTACTGCTTCTGATCTGGTGGACTCACTAAATACAAATGTTTCATTTGTAAATTATGTTTGAGTGTTGGAGTGTGCCCTGGCTATTCGTAAAACCAAAAAATCAAGAAGGAATGTGAAATTATTTATACTTTTGATACTGAAGTATATTTCAAACCAAATACTCTGACAGTTACTCAAGTAGTATTTTACTGGGTGATTTTCACTTTTACTTGAGACATTTTCTATAAAGTTATCTTTACTTTTACTCAATTATGACAATTTGGTACTTTTTCAACCACTGTGTGCAAATGTTTTTGTTTTTTTTCCTGTGATTTTCTGCCTTAAAGTTCCCCAGTTTTCACACCACACGGTAGGTGGTGGCATGCACCTATAACGTATGTTTGCGGACTGCCATAATACTGTAATGACCTGACTAGATCATAAAGGAACAATTGTCTAGACAGAGGTTTGAGTTTACGAATTTACGGTTTATTAACCCAACTTCACACAGGCTACTGTTTGGCCGTAGCCCACGCCAAATAAATGACAAACCCCACAAACCAACCGTGACCTTCTCTTGTGAAGGCCAGACGTAAGAGAGAGAGAACAATGGCTAAACCTGGTCTTAACTTCCAATGCTCCATCCCCCTGCCCAACCCCCCTCCACGCCACTCTGCCAACCACCAGGATGCCCGGCATCAGAACATTCCAGGCATTCCCGTGATTGGCAGATAGCAGGTTGATTGGCATGTCGGACCCCGCGAACACTGGGTACTGGTAAGTACAACACAACCAACTAATAGCCTAACACATAACACATAGCTGTCTGTGCAGGTCGCTACACAGCCCCCCCACCACAAAGTCCCTTGTCCCCGAGGGAACAAACAAAGTCTCTGAAGCGACCCGGAGGTCTCCTTTGCCTGCGTGGCCGTGATGGTTGCAGAGTTTTCCGATGTGAAACTGGGGGCTCCATCCGTGGAAGGGGGCTGCCCCTCTGGGATCCAGGGGATGAAGGCAGGGATATGGGGGACAAGGATGCGGGAACGGGGAATGCAGTCCGTGGTTCCGGGGAACCACGTGGTGACACAGGGAGGGAGACAGGGGGAGTGGGCTGTCTGGAGCCTTGTCTGCGGAACCTGGGGGTGGGTGCCTGGAGAATGTCATTGCCAGAGAGGGGAATTGTGGGGGTCCCTGGGGTTTGGGGAGAAAGGCCCCTCTGTATGGGGCTAACCTGTCCCGGGGCAGTGCCACCGTTCTCCCCCTGGGAGGAAACTGCGCCCAGTAAACAACCCTCCCTACCCTCTCCAAGATGCTGCAGGGTCCCACCCAGTGACTGTCCAACTTGGGGCATCTGCTTTTTTTCCTTAGGGGGCTGTAGACCCAGACCAGCTCCCCAGCCACAAAGTGCCTTCCCCGGGTGTGTCTTGGACAGCGGAGCGGCATGCCATGAGGACCATAGGCAGGTGCTTGTCCCAGTCACGCTGGTGTTTGGCAGAGACGATGGCCAGCTGCTGTCCAAGCGTTTTGTTGAAGCGCTCCACAAGGCCATCACTTTGAGGATGCAGAGGAGTAGTGCGGGTCTTGTGCATACCCAGCCTCTCACACATGGTGGCGAACACACAGGACTCAAAGTTTCTGCCTTGGTCGCTGTGGATGGACTCCGCAGCTCCAAACCTGCTGAACATCCCCGCTGTCAGTGCGTCGACAATGGTCTCTGTCTCCTGGTCAGGCAGAGCATGTGAAATAGTCCATGGCCGTGAGCACCCAGCGGTTTCCACTGTCTGTGGTGGGGAACGGCCCAACTACATCCACTCCCACCCTCTCCATGGGAGCCCCCACTGGGAACTGTTGGAGCTGAGCATGAGAGCGGCCTGGGGGGCCCTTTCTCGCTGTGCAGTTGTCACAGCGGCGGCAAAAGTCCTCCACATCCCTCTTGTGCTGCCCCCAGTAAAAGCCCTGACGTAGGCGGCGGAGTGTTTTTGTGACCCCAAAGTGTCCAGTCCCCACCCCCCCATGAGTACTCTGGAGCACAGCCTCCCGCAGAGCTTTTGGGACCACCAGCTGCCACCTCTCCTCTCCCGTAGCTGACTCCTTTGGTCACGAGTGAGAGCGCTGTCACCTCTTCCCATGCTGCACCAGATGAGTCTGACCCACCTCTTCCTCACTCAGCGCAAAGCTGTCTCTGAATTAAAACAGCAACTGCCACAATCGTTCCTGCTCCTCAGGGTCAAGATCAACACAGTTCCTCCCCCATATCTCCCTCACTGTGTCCTCTCCTCTCCCATCTGGGGTAGCTGGGCTGGGGGGGCGCGGCCCGGGCTCACGGAGGGATGTGTCGTGGAGGTAGCTGGGGGAATGTAACACACAGCCGTAGGTGACAGAGGGGCTGGGGAAAAGTCACACACAGATGTGGGGGAGGGCGGGCAGCCATGAGTCTCTGCTGCTTTAACTGTTGGAGTAAAGGTTTTGTTGGGTTGAGTGAATGTGACATTAGGGGGGACCATGGTGACTGCCGGCCCTCCTTGGAAGCTCAGTGTGCCCCCATTTTAGGTCTAACTGGCAACCTGTGCTCCTAAGAAAGTCCAACCCCAGGATACAAGGGTCCTGAACAGCTGCCACCCACACAGGATGACGCACAGACCTGCTCCCTACTGTCAGAGTCATTATTCCCTTCCCTTTCATGGGTGCCAGCTCACCTGTGACTGTGCGGAGCTGCATCCTTACCTTCACCTGCTTCACACAAATTCATCAAGACCTTTCTTGCAGATTTAGCCTTAATTTCGTTTCTAGACCCCCAGTTGTTGTTTGTTGTAACAACTTAGAAAGTGCTCCAAGTCTCCAACTCCTTCATTGGACATATTTTTGGGAACATCCCTGTGAGCACAATACTTTTAAAATATGTATTTTGCTCATAGGATGTTGTTTCACAATGACTATAGCTAGCTACCTTTAATATGGATGTTGTTGCACAATGATTATAGCTAGCAACCTTTCATTATTTTCTTAACCAGTTCTTTCAGAAAGTGAACTCCCTCGAAGTTACTCCCGACAGAAGTATGATTGCAGCTGCAGGTTTGTGCAGAAATAAAATATGCAAAACCATACATATAATTATCATCATAATTAACGTGGGCTTGACTGTGTGTCTTATGTTCTGTTCCAAAGGTTATCAACACATCTATATGTGTGATCTAAACTCCAATAACCCAAACCCGGTCATAAACTATGATGGCGTCAGTGGGCTTCCATGAGGACAGTCACTGGATGTACACAGGAGGAGAGGACTGCATGGCTCGCATCTGGGACCTGAGGTACTGTTGATAATACTGCCTGTCTGTCTGTCTGTGGGGCATGTTATGGCATTCTCACCAAGCTGAACATTGCTCTGGTCCAAGGTCAAGGAACCTGCAATGCCAGAGGATCTTTCAGGTCAATGCTCCCATCAACTGTGTGTGTCTTCATCCCAACCAGGTAAGTCAGTGGCTGCAGTCCAAACATTTAAAAGACACACCCTATCCCGTCATTCGTTCAACCCGCAATGATTGTGTTTTCAGCCACCGGTGGCTTGTGGGTGCTTTATATGCGCTGCATTCAATTATGAGTGCATGTCTACTTATATTAAATATACAATTATTAATATATGCCTACTGTATGATAGCTAGCAAATTAATTAGCTAACTAATGTTAGCCTGCCTAGCTGGAACTTCTGAAGGGAAATGTTTTTTATTTCTACAATTTCCAAAAGATAACCAAACAAAAACATATTTACTTGTATTTGTTTTTTTACTTACACTTGTATGTTGACTTCTCCATTGATGTTGTTTTTAAGTTTTTGCAGACTTTTCTTAGTGGATGTACAATCGTCGTGAATTGAATTATGGGGAGTTTCAGGCCCCGGAGTGAACATAATTGTACACTCGCAAAGGCGACTGAAAACGAGGGTTGAGGGGCTTATGTTGCAAACTTCCCTTGCTTGGCTAATCATTTGGACCACACTCCAAGATGGCGACGGGGATTCCCCCAAGGGCATAAGGGTAAGTGGACGAGGGTGTGTCTTTTAAGTGTTTGGACTGCAACCAGTGTCTCAAAAGTGATTTGATATATGCCACCACTAGAGGGAGCACTGTTACTGGACTGTCAGCATTGTACTGTAACTGTTGATAAACACCTAGGATAATCCTAACTTTCTTTAATCTCTCTGTATTGTATCTAATTGATTCTCAATCGGGCTTGTGCATTTTCCAGGCTGAATTGATTGTGGGGGACCAGAGCGATGTGATCCATATCTGGGATCTGAAGACCAATCACAATGAGCAGCTTTTTCCTGAACCAGAAGTGTCCATCAACTCAGTCCACATCGACCCTGACGCCACCTACATGGCAACAGTCAATAGCTCGGTCAGTATGCTTTAACAAGTGAATTAATTATGTTATACTGGACTGTACACTCTAATACATAATATACACTGAACAAAAATGTATATGCAACATGCAAGGTGTTAGTTTCATGAGCTGAAATAAAAGATCCCAGAAATGTTCCATATGCACAAAAAGCTTATTTCTCTCAAATTTTGTGCCCAATTTTGTTTACATCCCTGTTGTTGTGCCAAATCAAGAAGCTGATTAAACGCCATGATCATTACACAGGTGCACCTTGTGCCGGGGACAATAAAAGGCCACTATAAAATGTGCAGTTTTGTCACACAACACAATGCTACAGATGTCTCAAGTTGAGGGAGCTTGCAATTGGCATGCTGACTGCAGGAATATCCACCAGAGCTGTTGCCAGAGAATTTCATATTCATTCCTCTACCATAAGCCGCCTCCAACATCATTGTAGAGAATTTGGCAGTACATCCAACCAGCCTCACAACCGCAGACCATGTGTATCCATGCCAGACCAGGACCTCCAAATCCAGCTTCTTCACCTGCGGGATCGTCTGAGACCAGCCACCCAGACAGCTGATGAAACTGTGGGTTTGGACAAACGGTCAGAAACCGTCTCAGGGAAGCTCATCTGCATGCTCGCCGTCCTTACCAGGGTCTTGACCTGACTGCAGTTTGGCGACGTAACCAACTTCAGTGGGAAAATGCTCACCTTCGATGGCCACTGGCACGCTGGAGAAGTGTGCTCTTCATGGATGAATCCCGGTTTCAACAGTATCGGGCAGATGGCAGACAGCGTGTATGGCGCTGTGTGGGCAAGCGGTTTGCTGATGTCAACGTTGTGAAAAGAGTGCCCCATGTTGGCAGTGGGGTTATAGTATGGGCAGGCATAAACTATGGACAAGAACACAATTGCATTTTATCACAGGTAATACCGTGACGAGATCCTGAGGCCCATATTCATGCCATTCATCCGCCTCCATCACCTCATGTTTCAGCATGATAATGCACGGCCCCATGTTGCAAGGATCTGTACACAATTCCTGGAAGCTGAAAATGTCCCAGTTCTTCCATGGCCTGCATACTCACCAGACATGTCACCCATTGAGCATGTTTGGGACGCTCTGGATCGACGTGTACGACAGCGTGTTCCAGTTCCCGCCAATATCCAGCAACTTCACACAGCCATTGAAGAGTGGAACAACATTCCACAGGCCACAATCAACAGCCTGATCAACGCTATGTGAAGGAGATGTGTCACGCTGCATGAGGCAAATGGTGGTCACACTAGATACTGACTGGTTTTCTGATCCACGCCCCCTACCTTTTTTCTAAAGGTATATCTGACCAACAGATGCATGTCTGTATTCCCAGTCATGTGAAATCCATAGATTAGGGACTAATGAATTTATTTCAATTGACTGATTTCCTTATATGAACTGTAAGTCAGTAAAATCTTTGAAATTGTTGCATGTTTCTATTTTTGTTCAGTGTAGTAATTATGATCTCGCTCCACCTCACAGGGAAACTGTTACGTGTGGAACCTGGCAGGAGGGATGGGTGACGAGGTGACACAGCTGATCCCCAAAACCAAGATCCCCGCTCATAAGCGCTACTCCGTCCGCTGCAAATTCAGCCCTGATTCTACGTGAGTACAACACATCTTTTAAGGAATGTGTGCATAATACAATCTATACCAATCTGTAGTAGTCAGATTTGATTGCATGTCTTGTACAGTAAGTTTTATATGTGACTTAACTGTGTTTTTCCCCACAGGCTGCTGGCGACCTGCTTGGCAGACCAGACGTGTAAGATCTGGAGGACGTCTAACTACTCTCTGATGACGGAGTTGAGCATCGAGGAACAACCCTGGCGAGACGTCTCGAGGCTGGATGTGGGACTGTGCCTTCTCTGGAGACTCACAGTACATTGTGACAGGTCAGTGCTACGTTCCTTCCCTGTGTGTTGTATTATGGTAATACTACGATCATCACTAAATGAGTTGTGTATTGACACTTTATATAGCTCTGTTCCTGGAGAGCTACCATCCTAGAGGTTTTCACTCCAACCCTAATCTAGCGCATCTGATTCTAATTATTAGCTAGTTGATAAACTGAATCAGATTAGTTACAACTGGGCTTGGAGTGAAAACGTACAGGAGGGTAGCTCTCTAGGAACAGGGTTGGAGTGAAAACGTACAGGAGGGTAGCTCTCTAGGAACAGGGTTGGAGTGAAAACGTACAGGAGGGTAGCTCTCTAGGAACAGGGTTAGAGTGAAAACGTACAGGAGGGTAGCTCTAAAGGAACAGGGTTAGAGTGAAAACGTACAGGAGGGTAGCTCTCCATCTAGAGTAAGTAATCGTTTTTGCAGTTGGAAAGTGACTCACTTCCATCCTAGTGTGGCTAGATTAAGTTAACTAACTTTGAATCAATAAATGTGTGATGTATGTCTTACAGTTTCTTCTGACAACCTGTCACGGCTGTGGAGACTAAGAGGGAGTACAGCAACCATCAGAAGGCTGTGGTGTGTCTGGCCTTCAACAACAGCGTGCTGGGCTGATGAGACCGCAGTAGTGGATGAGAAGGAGCTACTCTACAGCGAAGCTCTGTGACTAGATAAATATCCACCTGTCTATGTCTGTCTCACAGCTTCTGCTTGCACAAAAGTTTTTGATGATTTATCATGAGGGGAGAGGCTGTTTTTATATTTCTCAAAAGGACCACATTCCAACAGCCTGGGGATACAGGGAGAGAGTGCCATGGCCTTGTTTGTCTTATAGCTTGGGCAAGAAGTTTCATGATGGGCCATAGCTAGATTTAGATGTATTTAAGTTCACTAACTTAATCAAAGGTGAAAGGTCTCAAAAGTTAAGTCTTTAAAAAATCTGATGGATATCTGTAAAGAGGACTGCATCCCACCAGTGACTGTTCAGGATATAACAGGGCTGCATCCCACCAGTGACTGTACAGGATATAACAGGGCTGCATCCCACCAGTGACTGT
>QNTS01002486.1:137746-159360 GCA_003317085.1 Hucho hucho
CAGGATATAACAGGGCTGCATCCCACCAGTGACTGTTCAGGATATAACAGGGCTGCATCCCACCAGTGACTGTTCAGGATATAACAGGGCTGCATCCCACCAGTGACTGTACAGGATATAACAGGGCAGCATCCCACCAGTGACTGTACAGGATATAACAGGGCAGCATCCATGTGTGATCGTACAGGATATAACAGGGCAGCATCCATGTGTGATCGTACAGGATATAACAGGGCAGCATCCATGTGTGATCGTACAGGATATGATGAATTCCAGTAACAAGACTAACTGGTGTGTAACATTTACTCTGTGGTGCTTTTGTCTTGATACTCTTCTTTTTTTAGTGGGAAGTGTTAGCATCTTTCTATTTCCTTTCTTTTTAGTACCCTAAAAAAGAGAGACTCTATACACAACTGTAGTTTATTGAAGGGATCAAGTCATTTTAAGACATTCCAGCAAACAGGAATGGTTACACACATGACTCATCAGCTGTGGGTTATGGTACAGGAAATAACAAGCACAAAAAAAACGGACACGTCTGCCACAAGGGAACGTATTAAACATTAAGGAAAGGTGACGAGGGTAGTCTGCAGATAAACTTCACAGTCTCTTATCTCTCGGAAGGGAAAGGACTGGAGCAGAGGCATAGGAGGGACTAAGGTGGCAGGGTCTGCAGTATTGAGAGTGAAAGCCGGCTCCTGTTCCCCGGTTGTATCCAGTGTTTTTTGGAGCCAGCGACGCTCCGGTTGCTTAGCAGGACTGAGAAGGGGCACTTTGTTTCCCTGATCAGCGCTGGTATGTGCTGCCTGAGACTGGATGATGGCAGGTCACTCGGGCAGGTAGTAGAAGCAGACAGACACACAGATGTTACTAGGGAAGCAGATGTCTATGCAGAAGTAGACTAGACGCTGTTTACCTGGACCTTCACAGAGCGAGAGAGAGAAGATCTGTTACTGAACAGGTAGTTTGGTAGAAAAGACCAACAAAACCCCAAAGTATGCAAGTCATAACTACCGCCTGCTAATGGTACCGTATCTCCATTGAGTTTTACTCACTTGGTGATTCAGAGTAGCAAATTCATCCTCTTATCAGTGCTCTCTGCTATAGAGAGAGTTAGATACTGTATTGGTCATCTACCTGCTGTAGTTAGGTAGCAGTGAGTTCAGCCTAAAGGTTGTTCTTCTTATTTACTGCTGTGACTCTGTAAAGGTCACACAGCACTGTTGTTCAGGATTATGTTTCTCACGCTGTTCTGGAAAGATCTGCCAGCACACAGACAAGGAGCTGCTCTATTCTGGAAACATCTGCCAGCACACAGACAAGGAGCTGCTCTATTCTGGAAACATCTGCCAGCACACAGACAAGGAGCTGCTCTATTCTGGAAACATCTGCCAGCACACAGACAAGGAGCTGCTCTATTCTGGAAAGATCTGTCAGCACACAGACAAGGAGCAAGGAGCTTGTTTAACAGAAGGGCCCATGGTCTTTGCTTTTTATGACTATTGACTTATCCCAGAATTGAATAAAAAATTTGACCCTCTTTAAAATAAAATGCTTCACAGTTTCATATTTAATGCTTATGTCATTGTATAAATGCCAAGGCAAGTGAATGTGTATTTAGCATATAGCTAGTGAAGAAGGGTAGTCCCACTCCTTGGTCTCACCGTTTTGTCTCCTGGTCCAGTGGATGGAGCTGTGTTGACACAGGGCCTGTAGAGGCTCCTCCAGGGTGGACACGTCCACCTGACTGCCCCCAATCACCCCCAGAAACTCTGTCTGTCTCTGGGTCTCATTCCCCAACACCACCAACTGGCTCTCCTGGCAGGAGATGATCACATTTGTAATTGTAGGAGCACATTATTTCAGGTTTATTAGGAATGATGAGAACAAGCAACATGTACACCAGAGGAGTTATAGATTGCACTCAGTGGTTTTTCAAATGACAAATAAGTAACAAATAAAAATGGTGTAAATAATATTAGATATAATGCTAGATTAGATTAGATAATGACAGAATAGTTCAAAAGAGCTTTTGCAGACAAACTCAAGCTGTCATTATAGTGCAGTATCTTTATTAGATACTGCACTATAGATACTATTAGATACTGCCAGGTTATATGCTCAACCCTGCATCATTCTGTCTCAGCTCTGGTCTCTCATTTGGCACAAAGGCTTTTTAGTAATTGCACCATGTACACTATTGATGAGTCCAATAGGGACCACTTAACGTGGCGTTATGCCTGAGCAAACCTAACAACCTGTTTCCCTCCACTCCAAAGAGCGTTGTGCTGCAGAACAGAGAGATTGACCCCAGAAAGGACCAGCATTTCTATGAGGATTAAGTCTATCCAGTAAATCAGATACTGAATGACCACAATCAGTAGGTGGGTCTGATGCTGAAGTCTAGTTTTATGAGATACTTGATACCATGCGAGTCACAACTCAAATGACTCTGATTCTGTCAGATAGCATGAGAAAAGGATGAAATATTTATTGGCATATTTATCTTTTGAGAGAGCTATTCTATGTATATAACGAAAGTCTATACAACCAATGAATGATTGAATGAGTCCAGCTGCACAGTGGCCCTTCACTATGAGGTAATGACATGAGTAGCTTCATACACAAGCTCTTGTGAATAGATGAACAAGCCTAGGCCTAAATAGATTACCCTTATTCAATCTGATATGAGCAAGTAATCATCTCATGAAGTAAAATAACTAATGAATAGGCAGCAAGGACACAGCTGGATGTCATCATGGCCCTGTAGATTCACAGTACCACAGCAGAAAAGCAAAACCCATCCATTCTGTAATGACTATTAACATTGACCACACATAACCAAAAAACACACCTCATTAAAGGTTGTCCTCTGTCGGACTGGCCCTTCCCTCGCTAACCAACCATAGTCTCCTCTTTCTCCAGCACAGCGAAGCCTTAACAAACCCAGTAGTCCCCAAACAGAGTGGCCATTGTGCAGGTCTGAGCCTCACTGCTGTCCCAACCTGTAAGGGGATCCAGGGGAGAGAGGGGGCTAGGAGGATCAGATACCCTGAGGAATTCAGTCCTGGAGAGACTCACAACACTATAAGCATGTAAGGCCCTGTTCAGTCTACTACCCCCCCCTCTGGACTGGGAGAGGAGAGGGATGTCAAAATCAACACCCCTAAATCCAATAGGGTCCGGCTGGGTATGAAGAGGGAGGCATAGGTGGCACTAAGCTATGAGTCCCTTCCAATGATCCACCCCTACTGCCAATTCACACATTAGCAGCAACAGTGTGACTCACCTCAGCTCCAATAAAACAAAGGTTGGTTTGGAGAGTGGCTGACACAGTAGGCTGTTTCTGCATACCCTTTAGTTGTTGCCATGCAAATTTAAGTCCCAAAACGAGATATTTCCTCTGAGACTCATATGATGTGAAATCCAAAGCAATATGTTTCATACACTGTTATAAATTGAAAGAGTGACCATCTTTACCTGTTGCGTTGATTGCTGGAGGAGGGAGTGCACATTTTCATAATCAGATCTCTCCATCTTACGCAGGAAGCAAGTATCCCGGTTCTCAGGCTTGTAACATATTGAACCCTGCACAAACATGAGTCTGTTCAGTGTTGTTGAATACCGAGAAACAGCCACACCAACAGAAAGGTCGGAGCTTGTCTCAGTTCAATATACTTTCAATACAGAAAGAAAAGTCTTCCTACATGTTTGACATCAAAGAGCACGGTGGATGTGTGGTTAGCCTGTGAGGTCACAGAATAGGTCACCAGGTTGTTGCGCTTGTCCACCAATGCTGATCGGTTGATCAGGGTTCCAGTCTGATCCGGAACTGTGATTCTGACAACCTGTAAAGACTACAGTAGAGGGATAGGTTTACTCAATGTAAACTCACTATCAACATTGTACAAGTGTGAGCGAATATTTTGTCCATCAACTACTGTCATGTGTGCTTCTATGCTTGATTGGGCTACAGCAACTCATAGTTTAAATGCCAGATACAAAGCACTGCGTTCCGATAGGTGAATCAGATGTGAGTTGTCTCTCCTACCTCTGCGTCCGGCTGTCTGAGCCATAGATGCCCCGTGACGCTGAGGGCAATGATGACAAGGAGGAGAGTGGCACTGAGGGTCACCCAGAATGCCTTGTGTGGGAACTGGTAGGACACTGCTGGACCCTTGTCCTGAGGATGAGACCATTCACAACGAAAGCTTATCACAATCTACATAGTCATTCTTGTCTGGGTGGGTGTATTTATGGATTCAACAATATTGTTGACTTCAACAACACATTTTCTACAGTTGAAATGACCCACCTATACTTTGAGTACAGCACAAATAATATCACAACTTTGTGTTTCTATGAAAATGACCTTTCCAAGAGCAATATGTAATAAAAACAAAATTGTTGAGGCTAATAAAGAATCCACATTTTTTCCACAGATCATTTAAAGCAGCACTGAGAGAGGTACAGATGAATCCCACTCTTACCACGCATTGGGAGTCCTCCAACCTGCCAGTTTCTGAGCGTTTCCAGCACCTCACCATCCTGCGTCTCGTGACTTCTCCTCTCTCACTAACTTCACCCTTCTCTCAACTATGGAGCTGTGGTCATGACCAGCACTGAGACGCTATGCGATACACCTGGCCTCTCTCTCCAGACCTGTCTCCCCCTCTCCTCCCCTACCTCCCTCCCTCCCCCTCACACAGAAACACACGGGTGACAGGCCAAACCCTTCAGCCGGCTACCCTCACCCCAGACAATGGACAATGGGGTGAGACAAACTCACCTCTGTGGACAGGCTCGGTCAGCCAGGGCAGGGTTATATGAGGAACGGTCCAGTCGATGAAAGGCCGAGGTGACTTTAAGAGCTGTAGGCTTTGATTTTGGAAAAAGTACCGTGTTTATTTTTTATCAGTGTTAGACTTGGGTCAAGGTGAATACTGTTGTCAAGGACAGAGGATGATAGTTTGATTATTGTATTGGCAGTACAGACAATGTTTTTAATGTATTATAGACACTAAGTTACTAAGACTTACATTTCAATAAACACACTTAACAAGACAATTGATTATTGTGCAAATCCATAACCTTCAAATTGAATGAGAACAAATAAAATGTAGTTATATCTTAACATTTACAATACATCAGGATACAATATAAGAGTATAAGCCAGTTTAAGTATACGCCCTCAGATGAATGGGTAATGTAAACTGGAATAAACAACTCAGCATTGGTACAGGGAACATGACAGTGGACAACATTATATATCATTCCTGATTCATTGTCAGTGCACTCCAGTATTCTGTATTTCTGCATAGCTCTCTGCCTTAGATCAATATTTAGTGACATGTGATTGCAAATGTTAGCACACAGATGAGGGAGTGTCCACATTTCCCATGACTGTGCTTGAGATCATTGCTACAGAGGGATATTGAGGAAAGGATACAGGCCTTGTCCTTTTTCCTCTTCACACAGCACAGACTTTTCTCTACCATTTCATTAGAAAAAATGTTTTATCAACACTGGAAATCAGGAGTGGCTACCTCTCGCCCTGGAGAACTAATGGATGTGCAGGGCAGGTTTTTGTTCCAGCCCTGCGATTTGTTTCCTTTTTTGGCTGCTGAATCTATGCGGCGTAATGCAGCAGGGCTGGAACAAAGGCTTGCACACCCAGTAGCGCTCCAGGAAGAGTCAGCTACATCTGCTGTAAATCTTGAATATCTATTCAGCCATCAACCATAGCATACTGTAATAACTTCAATCTATACTGAACAAAAATATAAATGTAACATGCAACAATTTCAAACATTTTACTGAGTTACAGTTCATATTAGGAAATCAGTCAATTGAAATAAATAAATGAGGCCCTAATCTATGGATTTCACATGACTAGGAATACAGATATGCATCTTTTATTTATTTATTAGTTCACCTTTATTTAACTAGGCAAGTCAGTTAAGAACAAATTCTTATTTACAATGACGGCCTTGGAACAGTGGGTTAACTGCCTTGTTCAGGGGCCGAACGACAGATTTTTACCATTAGGCTACCTGGCGGTCCATCTGTTAGTCACAGATACTTTAAAAACTAACCAGTCAGTATCTGGTGTGACCACGATTTGTCTCATGCAGCGAGACACATCTCTTTCAAATAGAGTTAATCAGGCTGTTGATTGTGGCCTGTGGAATGTTGTCCCACTCCTCTTTAATGGCTGTGCGAAGTTGCTGGATATTGGCGGGAACTGGAACACACTGTCGTACACGTTGATCCAGAGCATCCCAAACATGCTCAATGGGTGACATGTCTGGTGTAGACCATTAAAGAACTGGGACATTTTCAGAATATTATATTCTCTGGCAACAGCTCTGGTGGACATTCCTGCAGTCAGCATGCCAATTGCACGCGCCCACAAAACTTGAGACATTTGTGGCGTTGTGTGACAAAACTGCACATTTTATTGTGGCCTTTTATTGTCCCCAGCACAAGGTGCACCTGTGTAATGATCATGCTCTTTAATCAGCTTCTTGATATACCACATCTTTCAGGTGGATGGATTATCTTGGCAAAGGAGAAATGCTCACTAACAGGGATGTAAACAAATTTGTGCACAATTTTAGAGAAATAAGCTTTGTGCATCTGGAAAATATCTGTGATCTTTTATTTCAGCTCATGAAACATGCGACCAACACTTTACATGTGTTTCTATTTTTGTTCAGTGTAATTTTGAGTCACTACCACAAACATTAGTTAATGATATCCAATAACGGTGAGGTAAATGTAAGAACGAGAATATACCCAACGGTAAATTAAGTCAATACTACAGTTTGGCGTGATGGTAACATTCTTACATTTTGATTAGACAACCAGTGTTGGAATCGCAGCCTGCAACATGTAACGTCATAAATACATTGAGATTTCGTGTCGATGGTGGATTAAAGTACACATTTGTATACATTAGTGTAGTTTGTTTCCTGCAGTCTTAGTATTATAGAAGCATTTGATTGATTCTCTTACCTTCCTGAATTTTCACATCCATAACCCGGAAACACACAGGGATTTCAGACGCACATAGTCCTTAACAGTCTTTTATAATTAATCAATATTAACCAGTCATCAATCCAGGCTCAAGTCTCACTGAGATAAAACCTATTAAGACCTGACTGGTTATCCTTGTAGAGCAGGCAGCAGCTCTGCAATACTCTCCACATAGTAGTCAGGCACCATCCCCACCCGCTCCGGACAGCCACTCTCCTGATGTGCCTCAGCATCAGCCACAGTGGACACCCCGGTCAGGGTCAGCAGGGTCTTCAGGCCACAGTTGGACCCCAGAAGGATGTCCGTGTCCAGCCGGTCCACCACCATGAGGCAGCGGGCGCTGTCCAAGCCGAACTGGCTGGCCACACAGTCGTACGTGAAGTGGTTGGGTTTGCCCACAGTCTGGGCCTGGCGTTGGGCTGCAGTCTCCACAGCCTTCAGGATACAGCCCGTCCCTGGGGGAGACAGCTAGCTAACTGCCAGTTGACACTTGAACATAGAGTAACAGAGATAAAAGATCTGACTTGGGGCCGTGTAAAAACCCTCATGGCTCGCTGTACACTACTACAGATCATTAGCACAACAGTCATGTAACCTCCCTGTATGTGAGCACTACTGTGGCAGAGATGGTGCACACACCACCAACATCCTCCTTATATCCTGCCTGTTTGGCCCTGTCCGGGGGTTTCATTGGAAGGGGCCACAGTGTCTCCCGAACCCTCCTGTCTCAGCCTCAAGCATTTATGCTGCAGTAGTTTATGTGTCGGGGGGCTAGGGTCCGTCTGTTGTATCTGGAGTATTTCTCCTCTCTTATCCGGTGTCCTGTGTGAATTTAAGTATGCTTGCTCTCTCTCTCTGAGCCCTAGGACCATGCCTCAGGACTACCTGGCCTGATGACTCCTTGCTGTCCCCAGTCCACCTGGCCCTGCTGCTGCTCCTGCTCCAGTTTCAACTGTTCTGCCTGCGGCTATGGAACCCTGACCTGTTCACCAGACGTGCTACCTGTCCCAGACCTGCTGTTTTCAACTCTCTAGAGACAGCAGGAGCGCTAGAGATACTCTGAATGATCGGCAATGAAAAGCCAACTGACATTTACTCCTGAGGTGCTAACCTGTTGCACCCTCGACAACCACTGTGATTATTATTATTTGACCCTGCTGGTCAATGAACATGAACATTTGAACATCTTGGCCATGTTCTGTTATAATTTCCACCCGGCACAGCCAGAAGAGGACTGGCCACCCCTCATAGCCTGGTTCCTCTCTAGGTTTCTTCCTAGGTTCTGGCCTTTCTAGGGAGTTTTTCCTAGCCACCATGCTTCTACACCGGCATTGCTTGCTGTTTGGGGTTTTAGGCTGGGTTTCTGTATAGCACTCTGTGACATCAGCTGATGTAAGAAGGGCTTTATAAATACATTTGATTGATTGAACAGTAACCACAGTCTGATTGGTTCATACTCCAGCTGTTGTCTCTGCACAGACATCCTCCTTACCTGGGACAGCTTTGCCTCCTTCTAGGGGCAGTCTGGTGTCCGTGTTGGTTCCCACCAGTAGACAGTCAGGGTTGTTGAGGTACTGCAGGGCTCTGTTCAGTTTCATGTAACTGAAGTGCTCATCAAACCCAACAACCACAGTCTTCACCTCAGGGTCCAATGGCACGTTGGCCCAATCCATCTGTACACCTGATATAGGATCAGGCCCCACACCTGTCTGCTGGATCCCAACCTTCTCTAGTTCCTGCCTCATTGCATTGCTTCCTATGAGATACACTTTGCCCTGCAGTTTGGAGACCTTTTTGAGGTACATTGCTGAGCAGTACGCCATTCCAAACACATCATCATCTGTGGCGTTGAATCCCATCAATGCCAGTTTGTCTGCATACATCTTTCTAGTTTTAGTGCTGTTGTTGGTGACGAAAAACACTTTCTTTCCATTCTTCTTTAGCAGATTGATAACGTCAGGGCTGCCAGGGATGGCCTGATCCCCTCGCCAAATGACACCATCACAGTCGATGAGAACATTGTCCACAGAATCGAGCATTTTCTTTAAAGGGACCGCTCAGACGGGTGCATTTTGACACGTCCATTGGGAAAACGTGTGCGTGCTGTCAACTACTGGTACCTCTTGTTCCTAACTAGATCAGTCAGTGTCCAAAAATAACTGACTAGCTAACGTTACTGTAGGCTACCACTTGATTGCAGACAACCCACGACGTGTAACGCAAAATGTACGAGAACAAATCTGCCCCGACAAAAATATGACATTCAATTAAAACGAGTACTATTTCGTGTGATCTTGCAATTTAAAGTGAAGCGAAGGGTTTCCTGAACTTCGAGCATTACATCAAATCCATACTGTAACACACTTCCGCACCGGTTTAAAGTGGCAGGAACGTCCATGGGTCGTCACTAGTTAACCCAGCCACACAATCATAATTCAGGCTAACCCCAGCCCATTTCTACAATTTCACATCTGATTTTAAATCTAACCTTAACCACACTGCTAACATGATGCCTAACCTTAAATTAAGATCAACAAGCTAATTATTTTAGACAATTCTGACTTTGTGGCTGTGTTATCTAGCATCCATGCGCTCTCTTACGGGTTCCATTAATCTCGTCCAACAGCCGGCTCTCGGTATTCTAAAAAATTGATTTAACCTTTAATTTGGCAAGTCAGTTAAGAACAAATTATTATTTACAATGACGGCCTACCGGTAGCAATTGAGCCTGGGGACGAGGTTAGGTTCCTTGTGGGTCAACTTGTGCAAGCAGCCAGCAAAGCTCCATATGTATCATTGAATTTAATTACTTGTTGGCATGATATGATTATGCATCCTTGCTTCCTCTAATATAATAAGCTTAGACCATCTGTAATGCATTCATCCCAAGGGACAGACACCAGCCTGGGAAAAAGTTTAAGGAGAAGCTTTATTGCCAGTTAGAAATTTCCCCAAAACCCATACACCAACAACAATATACTTAGAAATAATAATACATACATTCAGTAGTGTAGTAGACCTATATCAGCCTCTGTCAAACTCAATTGTCTTTTTTCTGCACACGACGAAGGAAACACACACACAAAAAACTATGTGGACACCCCTTAAAAATAGTGGATTGGGTATTTCAGCCACATCCGTTGCTGATAGGTGTATAAAATCAAGCACACAGCCATGCAATATCCATAGACAAACATTGGCAGTAGAAGGGCCATACTGAAGAGCTCAGTGACTTTAAACATGGCACCATTATAGGATGCCGCCTTTCCTACAAGTCAGTTCGTCAAATTTCTGCCCTGCTAGAGCTGCCCGTCAACTGTAAGTGGTAGGCCACACAAGCTCACGGCACGGGGCCGCCAAGTGCTGAAGCGAGTATCGCATGAAAATAGTCTGTCCTCAGTTGCAAGACTCACTACAGAGTTCCAAAATGCCTCTGAAAGCTACGTCAGCACAATATCTGTTTGTCGGGAGCTTCATGAAATTGGTTTCTATGGTCGAGCAGCTGCACACAAGCCTAAGATCACCATGCACAATGCCAAGTGTCAGCTGGAGTGGTATAACGCTCACCGCCATTGGACTCTGGAGCAGTGGAAACGTGTTCTCTGGAGTGATGAATCACGTTTCACCATCTGGCAGTCCGACGGATGAATCTGGGTTTGGCAGATGCCAGGAGAACATTACTTGCCCCAATGCATAGTGCCAACTGTAAAGTTTGGTGGAGGAATAATGTTTTTCATGGTTCGAGCTAGGCCCATTAGTTCCAGTGAATGGAAATGTTAACGCTACAGCATACAATGACATTCTAGACGATTCTTTACTTCCAACTTTGTGACAACAGTTTGGAGAAGGCCAGTTCCTGTTACAGCATGACAATGCCCCTGTGTACAAAGTGAGGTCCATTCAGAAATGGTTTGTAGAAATTGGTGTGTCAGAACTGGACTGGCCTGCACAGAGCCCTGACCTCAACCCCATTGAACCCCTTTGGGATGAACTGGAATGCCGACTGCGAGTCAGACCTAATCTCCCAACATTAGTGCCGGACCTCACTAATGCTCTTGTGGCTCAATGGAAGCAAGTCCCAGCAGCAATGTTCCAACTTCTAGTGGAAAGCCTTCCCAGAAGAGTGGAGGCTGTTATAGCAGCAAAGGGGGGACCACCAACATATTAATTCCCATGATTTTGGAATGAGATGTTTGACGAGCAGGTGTCCACATACACTACATGACCAAAAGTACCCCAGGTTTCTAAGCACCCCTCTACTATACAACCAACTTTTGGACTGGTAAGAGGCTGGGGGACCACAGAAGTGGTCAGGTGAGGGGTGGCAGTGCTGGCAGACATTCCCTCGTCCCTTGTACCACTCGTTGGAGGTCTGGTTGACCAGAGCTAGGTAGGTGTGGAACAGGGCATAGCCCGCCAAGAGCTTGAACACGAAGACCAGGAAACCTAGCATGAAGACAATCCTGAGGAAAATCAGGAACAGGTGCTGGGGAGAGAGAGGAAATACAGTGCATTCGGGAAAGTATTCAGACCCCTTGACTTTTTACACATTTTGTTACATTACTGCCTTATTCTAAAATTGATTAAATTGTTTTTTTCCATCATCAATCTACACACAATACCCCATAATGACAAAGCAAAAACAGGTTTAGACATTTTTGCAAATGTATAAAAAAATAATGGAATATCACATTTAGATACATTTCCAGACCCTTTACTCAGTAATTTGTTGTAGCACCTTTGGCAGAAATTACAGCCTTGCGTTTTCTTCGATAGGAAGCTACAAGCTTGGCACGCCTGTTTTTGGGGAGTTTCTCCCATTCTTCTCTGCAGATCCTCTCAAGCTATGTCAGGTTGGATGAGGAGCGTCACTGCACAGCTATTTCCAGGTCTCTCCAGAGGTGTTCGATCGGGTTCAAGTCCAAGCTCTAGCTGGGCCAATCAAGGACAGTTAGAGACTTGTTCCGAAACCACTCCCGCATTGTCTTGGCTGTGTGCTTAGGGTCATTGTCCTGTTGGAAGGTGAACCTTCACCCCAGTCTGAGATCCTGAGCGCTCTAGAGCAGGTTTTAATCAAGGATCTCTCTGTACTTTGCTCCGTTCATCTTCCCCTCTATCCTGAGTAGTTGCTTCCATCTGGCCACTTTACCATAAAGGCCTGATTGGTGAAGTGCTGCAGAGACTGCTGTTCTTCTGGAACGTTCTCCCATCTCCACAGAGGAACTCTGGAGCTCTGTCAGAGGGACCATCGTATTCTTGGTCACCCCCCTGACCAAGGCCCTTCTCCCCTGATTGCTCAGTTTGACTGGGCGGCCAGCTCTATGAAGAGTCTTGGTGGTTCAAAACTTTAAGAATGATGGAAGCCATTGTGTTCTTGGGGACCTATGCTACAGACATGTTTTGGTAGCCGTCACCAGATCTGTGCCTTTGACATAATCCTGTCTCGGAGCTCTACGGACAATTCCTTCAACCTCATGGCTTGGTTTTTGCTCTTACTTACACTGTCAACTGAGAGACCTTATATAGGCAGGTGTGTGCTTTTCCAAATCATGTCCAAACAATTACATTTACCACAGGAGGTCTCCAATCAAGTTGTAGAAACATCAATGGAAACAGGATGCACCTGAGCTCAATATAGAGTCTCATAGCAAAGGGTCTGTATACTTATGTAAGTAAGGTATTTCTATTTTTAATACATTTGCAAACATTTCTAAAAACCTTTTTTCGCTTTGTCATTAAAGGGTATTGGGTGTAAATTGATGAGGGGGAAAACTTATTTAATCCATTTTAGAATAAGGCTGTAACGTAACAAAATGTAGAAAAAGTCAAGGGGTCTGAATACTTTCCGAATGCACTGTATATATGTGGGAAGTGCATTTAACTTAGGATATAAAACTGAATAAAAAAATAGTATTCCATCTGTAAGCCGTACCAAAGTGTGTGGGGGTTTCTGTGGCACATTAATGGACCTAGAAAGGATTTCATTCATGACATTTTAAAATCAGACTTGCTGTGGAAAAACTGAGAGCAGGAAAGACTCCATGGAAACATCAGGCACCAACATCATTGTGTGTGCATGTGTATATCCAGTCTTTTACCTGTATGCCAAAGAGCATCCCTGCCTGCCGTTGCTGCCCATCATCATCTACCTAACGGCCTCGTAGGATGCCTGACCGCACCACAGCGTGCAGTAACATGTCCCCCGTCAGTAGTACCATGTCTACTGCCATGACACACACACTCAGCAGGTAGAGAAGGAGGTACCAGGTGTTCTGAGCTCTGATGCAGTTGTTGACCCGGACACAGTGGTGGTCGCACACCTGTTGCAGACTCTTGGACAACACAAGGGGAAAACATTGGATATTCAATATAGTTTGAAGACAATAATAGTGGCAGTTATACATTATCTTGTAACAATCTTAATTTGTTTTATGCTGTTCTGAGAAGTGTAGTTTAGACTGTACTATGCCTATAGTAGACATTCAGAGTTACAGTACTCTGTAGCCTGAGATCTAATGCCTGTGACTAAAAGCTGAAGGGCCAACCTGTACTACTTACTACAGTGTTTTGAGAAAGTTTGACCAGCTAACAGGGTGGACAGCCGACTCCAGGGTGGAACAGCCTCTTGTCACATGGGTATGCCTGGAGCTGGCCTGCATGTCGCTTCTTTGTTACTGTAGTTAGAGAAAGAGAGTACTTCATTTTAATCATGGTGGGATTGTATTGCACATTACAATGTGCACATCAGCACGACACCCACATAGATTTCCTCACACTATTTGCTATCTATTTGTTAACCTGACAGAGTAGGAAAGATGTCAGGAACATCATGTAGGAAACTTAGCTGTCTACCTGTCTGTCAAGCACTGACTGACTACAATAACTAGCTAGCTAAGCTAATTTATAATTTAGTCTCCTTACATTACGAGATAATAGCTTAGCTAGATGATGATGAATAGTATGACAATAATCATTACAATAAACCTAGGCTAATGTAATTGTAAAATCTGCAGGTGCAGGTTAGCAACGTCAGGCTAGCTACTTATCGTATCATGACTTAATCGAGTCATGTTGTTACTTACCATATTTGTGGGATGTACAAGTCATAATTGAAATGTGTGGCTTAACTGTCACATGGAATGACGCTGGAGAGACGAAGCAGGTACGGGGAGTAAAACATTTAATAAATAACAGACAGGAACAGCGTCAGCAAACTAATAACACAGACACAAACAATTAATGCAGCAGCAGGGAACAGAGTTAGGGAACTGACAAATATAGGGAAGGTAATAAACAGATGATGATGAGTGAGTCCAGGTGAGTCCAATATCGCTGATGCGTGTGACGAGCGAGGGAAGGCAGGTGTGCGTGATGGATGGCAGGAGTGCGTGATGCAGGGTAACCTGGCGCCCTCAAGTGCCAGGGGGAGGGAAGAGCGGGAGCAGACGTGACTAACTAGTGTTGCAGTAAACTCCATTCACTTCTGTGGATCATTCTCATGCACGGTGTGGGTGGCTTCACTTCTGTAGCATGTTCATCTTGTTCTTCTTTTTGTTCTTCTTGTTCTTGTTGTTGTTCTTGTTGTTGTTCTTGTTGTTGTTCTTCTTGTTCTTGTTGTTGTTCTTGTTGTTGTTCTTGTTGTTGTTCTTCTTGTTCTTGTTGTTGTTCTTGTTGTTGTTCTTCTTTTTGTTCTTCTTGTTCTTGTTGTTGTTCTTGTTGTTGTTCTTGTTGTTGTTCTTCTTGTTCTTGTTGTTGTTCTTGTTGTTGTTCTTCTTTTTGTTCTTCTTTTTCTTTTTTTGGTGCTTCTTCTTCTGTGGGTTTTAGCATGTTCTTGTTCTTCTTCTTCTTCCTGTTCTTCTTTTTTGTTGTTCTTCTTCTGTGTGTTTTATGGCAGACTACAACCTAAAGAGGTGTATTCCCGCCACCAACTGGCCTGGGTTGAAACAAATAAGGTCAAAATAAAACCTGTAGTTGATAGGGAAAACTAACTTAACCCCCCCCCCAAGAAAAAATAAATAAATAACACATTTACAAATCCGTGGCCTGTGGCTAAGTGTTTTTTGTTTGTTTTTGTAAAACAGCTGTTGCTGGTGTGACGTCAAAAAACTATAGCATCACTTCTCTGCTCCTTTGGTGACATCATGATGGGCTGTTACCAGACAAATGGTAAACATGGATAAATGGATACATTATAAGTAATTGATTATTGATGTTTTATCTCATGCATGACAAGGTTTGTTGTTAGTCATTCACAGTCAAGCTAAACTAAATTCAGTCAGATAGACTAAATTTCTTTAGATTTGTTTGACTTAACATTAACTTTTTGCAAAGATTGAACATGAATGGATATGTAGAAATGTTCACAGTTTTACCCCATTTTAATATTGTGCACCTGCTCCTCAGTTGCACACAACACAAAGGCATCATGACACAGGCTGTTGGATCTGGTTGCTGAGTTTTGCCTGCATTTTCAAACAGGCCCTGCTCTCATGTTACACATTACAGTTAGTGAGAGGAGTGTTACTTAGAGGCACTTGCTCTGTAGGATGTATTTCTTCATCTTCTCAGGGTGTTGAAAGGTAAGACTGCAACTTATTTCTAAAATCATAATGGGAGCTCAAATGAATCCGTTTTGAAACCGTTCTGGGCAGTTACAATAAGTATCTTCATTCAATAGGATTGCATTGAAGTTTTTCCAGCATCAGCAGACTGACTATTCATGAATTTGTTGGCTGTAGATGTAAACGCCACAGTTTGTTTACTGTTGGGAATCTCCACATTATATTCACTTTCACACTGAGTCACCTGCTTCAATTCAGTAGATTGTTACATTATGATGGGTCATATCAGCTTTAGCAGTTCTAGTAATTTGTTTCAGTATCTAAATGACTTGATTGTTTTCAGCTCTGGGAATTAATATTTCTTTCATTTTGTTCTAGTCTGTGTCTGCTTTAAACAGGTTGATGTCTTGCCAAAACAGTCAGGTACCCACCGACCAGGCTCAGTCATCTTACCTCAGTCTCAATGACCTGTATAATGTCACTCGGTCTCTCTTGCTCTCCAAAATTCCCATATACAAGTCAAGTGGCCATCTTGGGTTGGGCAAGGTGTAAGATGAGAGTTTGATTGAAGGGAACAGTGTTTGTTTGGAGATACAAGCATTGGCTGTTGAATAATTCACCTGGCCCAGTATGTATAACTAAGACTGGGCTGTTACTTTTACTCAACTATGAGGTACTTTCTTCACCTTCGCTGTTTTCTGTGTTGGAAAATAAATAATTTACATAGCTGTCTTAGCAGTATTTAGGCCATTATAAACCATATGTTATTACTGTTACTACATCATTTGATATACTTATGTTATTACAATATTATTACTGATTTCCTTTAAAAGAAAAATGCTAAACTACTGTCATAGTAGTCCTGTGCCATGCTCCATAAATTCAATCATCTCTTATAAAAGTCTCTCTCTGCAATAAATCCTTGTCATTAACCACCTGCTTTTATTAGTAGGTTTATTGTTATGTCCTCCTGTGAGGACATAACATACCGCAACTCACTGGCAGTTCTCAATTACTATTGACTGATGGCCATGTGACTAGTAACTAGCCTGCTGATTGCCTCTGTGTTGCCCAATACTCTATCTTACTGTAAATTGCCTCAGGGACAAGTTGCTGCAGCACTGTTTTAAAGTAACCCAGATCAGAGGCATTCATATGCACAACAGTGAGTGAGTCTGTGTGGATATCTCCACAACCTTAACCCTAATGAAGGGGGGCATGTGTCCCTGTTCCTCTGTCCCTGTCCTGATGGGGGGTGGAGGGGGATTTAAAAATGCAGCCCATAATCCCACTAATCCAGAGCAAAGTCTTAAATTGCCCCCCCTGCTCCTTCTCAATGGGGCTGAGCATTGAGAAACACACACATACACACACACACACACACACACACACACACACACACACACACACACACACACACACACACACACACACACTTATAGACCAGCACACATAGACTACCACACACATAAGAGTGCCCAGGCACACGCTCCAATTAGTGTTCATCAACCCCTTTCTGAATGACACACACAGTGATTCTGGGCCAGTCTCCGTCCCTGGGAGGACGTCACCTAGCCGTGAGAGAGAGCAGGAAAAAAGACAGAGGAGTATTTATAGAAGAAAATGGGGGCCCTTTTTGGAGAGAGGTTTTATTAAGGAGCGGAGTGGAGCGTGGGCGTCCCAGTTTTAGAATTAACACAGTGCAAACGGGCTGCAGGACTGCAAGGGCACACTCTGGGAGGAGATTCTGGAGTAACTCTGTGACAAGTATTTGTGTACTGTCACCCTTTTCTTGTGTTGTGTGGATGACTCTGTGGAGGACTCTGTGGATGACTCTGTGGATGACTCTGTGGAGGACTCTAAAGATGGGGTATTTTGAATTGACAACCCCTCTTGTTTGAATTGGGGGGGCTTTTTTACTGTACAGCCGGGTTGGATACTAGCTCACAGATAGGCCACCTGCAGTTTGATACAAGATGAAGAAATTTCTACAGAACAAGAAAGGCAGATACTCTTTCAGGAACCAGAACAAGCCTGCTGTTCCTCGTTATCCATCTAAAGATGACTGTAAGTCTTTCTGTTTGAATGTCATTCACTTATTGAAACACGTTACTGTTTCAAGGCTTTGGAGGTTGAACAGCAGACACTGGCTCTGTTTTAAGGTTCATGTTAAATTTTCAGACAGAATAGATATTTGTATAATTCTATATTTGGCATGTGTGACTTGTCGTGTCAGGGACATTTTTGGAAGCAAACTCGTGGAGGTGAATACATGCTGATCCTGTTTTAATGCTCTTTACATTTTATAGTTTATAGAATGTTAAAAAGGTTCACAAATTAAGCATTAGGGATTGGAGTGTATTACCACAAAAAGCACAATAACCTGCACTCCTAGATTTAAATGTGTTTTCTGTGTTTGGTTATGGCAGATATTTTATGCTTGAGTCGCTCTCATGCAGGCAATAGAGTGCCCTCCATCAGAGCCCTCCGCCAGAGCCCTCCGTCAGAGCCTTCCGTCAGATAGAGAGTCAGTGAACTTCGATATACAGTAAGATGGATTAACTTTGGAAGAGAGTACTTCATGCTCCTCAAGGTCAAATACTCTGAGATGCCTTTGGAGTTGTGAACGAGGTCAGCGACCCCAAGGGTTCGACAGGGGATAAAACCCCCGCTGAGAGCACCACACTGCTTCTCTCATTCTCATCTCAATCCAGAACATCTTTCTCATCATACTCCCTGTGTGTTTCTTCATCTTCCTCTCCTCTTCGTCGTTCTTCTTCTTCTCTCATGTAGTCATTGCGATGCCGACATCCAATCAAGGCTGGCCAGAGGAGTTTGGCTTCCAGCTGGGAGGAAGTGGTCCTAGCTACATCCTGTCTGTGGAGGAGGGGAGCAGTGCCTACCTGGCGGGTCTGCAGCCAGGTGACCAGGTCAGAGAGATTCTAGGTCCTAAACCCAAATATTTTTTATCCTTTGTTTAACCATTATTTAACAAAGAAAGTCAATTGACAAATATGCAGTTAATAGTACTATGTTAATACTTCAAAAATATGATGTAATAGTATGATCAGGGATTTATACTGGAAAAGCTGTTTCTTGGTCTCTTCATTATACTGTCTTTCTCTGACCAGGTGCTGGAGATCGAGGGCCAGAATGTGTCCACTCTGGGAGTCCAGGCTGTCATCTCCATCGCTCAGACCCAGAGGAACATCCCTCCCAGCATCGGAGTGGTGTCTCGCATCCAGCAGGTCTGAACTCGCTCTGACTGGGACTCACCTGGCACCATCATACTGTAGTAGCACAATGTTTGATACTTCTAATTGATTTTATGTCAATGTTTCTGTATTACTGCTTGTGCCTACTGAAAATCTGACTCGCTGTATTTCTGATACCTCATGTAACCCCAGAAACTGTAGTGGCAATGCTGAATTTGCCGTGCTAATTTCATCGGCAAGGCCATGCTTTTCAAGTCATTAGTCAAAATGATTTCTCTCTATCTTGATATAATACAGTGAAAGTAAAATAAGAATTCATTCTCTGCCTCTCAGATGGACATCACCCCAGGTCCTGACGGTCGTTTCGGCTTCACCATCGTGGGAGACTGCCCCCTCCTGGTGGAGGACTGTTCCCCCTGCTCTCCGGCAGGACGGGGTGGCCTGCGGGCCGGTGACTACGTCATGGAGGTCAACGGGATCCCGGTGAGGCAGCACGAGATGGCGGCAGCGCTGATCAAGGCGTCCCAGGGGCGTACGCTGAGGCTGGGGGTGTTGTGTCTGGGGCCCAGACAGAAAGTACGCAGCAGTGGGAGTATGGATGGGATACAGCCAGGGGGAGACGGGATGAGGAAGGACCGCAAACACAAGGCCCTGGAGTTCAACAGGAAGGTGAGGCTTTCTTTTAAACTAACTGTTGTATGAGTTATAAAGGGCAACATCCAGGGAAAACAACAGTTTGAAAGAGACAATTTATTCTCAGAGACTGAAAAACAGCTTCTATCTCAAGGCCATCAGACTATTAAACAGCCATCATTAACATGGAGTGGCTGCTGCCAACATACTGACTTAAATCTCTAGCCACTTTAAATAATTGAAAATTGGATGTAACAAATGTATCACTAGCCACTTTAAAAAAAAATGTATATAATGTTTACATATCCGACATGACTCATCTCATATGTATACCCTGTAATCTATACCATCTGCTGATTCTTGCCTATGCCGTTCGGCCGTCGACTCAAATCTCTAGCCACTTTAATAATTAAAAAGTGGATGTAATAAATGTATCACTAGCCACTTTAAACGATGCCACTTATATAATGTTTACATATCCTATATTACTCATCCCATATGTATATACTGTACTCTATACCATCTACTGCATCTTGCCTATGCCGGTCAGCCATCGCTCATCCATATATTTATATGTACATACTCGTATTCATTCCTTTACTCTTGTGTGTATAAGGTAGTTGTTGTGAAATTGTTAGATTACTTGTTAGATACTACTGCATGGTCGCAACTAGAAGCACAAGCATTTCGCTACACTCGCATTAACATCTGCTAACCATGTGTATGTGACAAATAAAATTTTATTTGATTTGATTTGACTTTACTGTTCAAAAAGCTGTTATGCAAGCCTACTGAGCTTACTTCCTCAGTCAGATAATTGGAAGCTTCTTTGTAAATGTATACAATATTTCTTTAGGGAGGCTGTGTACTATGCGCCCTTCAACAACAATTGTTATTGACATCTTTCAGATTGACCAGATTTTGGGGGCGGAGCCTGAGGTGAAGGAGAGGCTGTTTGCGGTGCTGAAGCAGTATGCTGCGGAGAAGAAGGTTGATTGGCTGGCCTCCGTCCTCCCAGACATCCTCACCACTGACGAGCAGCAGACGCTCATCGGCAACATCAGGTACCGGAGTCTCTGCTCCCTGGGTATCATCCAGACTGTGTTCAGAATAGGCTCTTGAGATAGAGGAGGCAGCCTACCACCTGTACTCTCTTCTGAACATCACTCAGGCCCACAGAGATGTACATTAAATCCTTATTCCCATTTAGACATCCTAGTACAACCCAGCTGGGATGCAGCCTTCTAAAATCCGTATTTCGGAGTCTCAGTGAAAAGTAATAGTCTGTGGGGATTATTGTGCGATGGGTGATGAGTGTTTAAACAGGCTTTTCCTTTTGCTAATTTTGCTGGTGGAAGGATTACGGGGGGTCTTGATTAGTTTCAACCATTATCACACTGTGCTTTAGGTGGACGCCATCTGCTGCAGACAGGGCTCAGGGTAAACCCACAGTGACCCTCCTGTTAGGTCAAACTGGTAGGGGTTTGAGTGAAACTGCATAGCTTCAGAGCCAAGATGGAGACTAGTCTTGAGCCAAATCAAATGGGTTAGTGACAGACCTGCCAGATAAGATTTGTCGGTGTTCACAGTAATCACTGGTTGAGTGCCATTGATGATCAGAAATTAACCTCAAACCAAGGCCAAGCCAGTTTTAGTGTGGCCGTTTCTACCTGATGAATACAAATTTTGCTAGCACTGTTTTCATCTGAGATCAGCTCAAGGATCTTCCAATATTGTAATCATTACTGTCTCTGCCTTTTTGCATGAGATTTGTTTGTTTGTGACCTCAACTGAACTCAGACAATGAATGCTGTCAACTATGGCTGAAGACTCATACTGTCAGACATTTCTATTAAGAATACTTGTATAATAATTTATCTTATGTCAGTGTGTGAAAATGAGCAACAAGACTCTACACTTTTTCCTTTAGATGTGTGGAGATTACTGTTACTTCCATACCCTACGAAGGGAGTTAGTTAGAGAGGGAGATGGGCATCTGTCATGTGATATTACTGTTACTTCCATACCCTACGAAGGGAGTTAGTTAGAGAGGGAGATGGGCATCTGTCATGTGATATTACTGTTACTTCCATACCCTACGAAGGGAGTTAGTTAGAGAGGGAGATGGGCATCTGTCATGTGAGATTACTGTTACTTCCATACCCTA
>QNTS01002487.1:18138-32587 GCA_003317085.1 Hucho hucho
TACTATATCTACTGTACTATATCTACTACACTATATCTACAGTCACCATACTATATCTACTGTACTATAGCTACTGTCACCATACTACTGTACTATATCTACTGTCACCATACTACTGTACTATAGCTACTGTCACCATACTACTGTACTATAGCTACTGTCACCATACTACTGTACTATATCTACTGTACTATATCTACTGTCACCATACTACTGTACTATAGCTACTGTCACCATACTATAGCTACTGTCACCATACTACTGTACTATATCTACTGTACTATATCTACTGTACTATATCTACTACACTATATCTACTGTCACCATACTATATCTACTGTACTATATCTACTGTCACCATACTACTGTACTATATCTACTACACTATATCTACAGTCACCATACTATATCTACTGTACTATAGCTACTGTCACCATAATACATGAAAACAATACTCTGAAAATAAAATACATTTCACAGACAAGCAAAGACAAAGTAGAGTGGAGGAGCATAGAGAGACAAAGTAGAGTGGAGGAGCGTAGAGAGACAAAGTAGAGTGGAGGAGCGTAGAGAGACAAAGTAGAGTGGAGGAGCGTAGAGAGACAAAGTAGAGTGGAGGAGCGTAGAGAGACAAAGTAGAGTGGAGGAGCGTAGAGAGACATGTCTTGTAATATTAGATGATTGGTTAATTGCTACTGACTGAATGATGTTCGCTGCTTAAGACCTAACTTCTGTGCAATATGTGTGTGTCTGGGTGCATGCGTGTGTTAGGGGTGTTAGCGCGTGCGTGTACCTCTGTGGATGGCCCTGAGGCTCTGCTGTGCGGTGCAGTGCAGCTCCTGGAGACATGGTGGTCTGGTGGAGGGCAGGAACACATTCCTCTGGAGGAGCCATGGAGACACGTAGTGGTCTGATAACTTACACTCTACATCCAGGTCTGAAACCGCTGTGGAGGGGGGAGAGGAGCGAAATGCATGAGAACAGGAGAATGGGTGGTGTTTTGGCAGAGCAGGGTTACGAAAGATCTCTATGAAACCAATCTGAGGTGAAACGCTCCATGAGTTCTGTGAACATACGGACTACCAGAGAATAAAATGAACTCGGCGTGACCTATAGGGTTGTGATTACGGTTTCAACATCGCATCCACACAACCTGGTCTACCAGCTAAATCAAATCCACACAACCTGGAAAACCACTGGTTTCCAACAGAAACTCTAATCAATCTCAACCTACATGCAATAGTGGAGGTATTAGGCTTTAGAACCACGCTACTGCTACAGAGCTGTATATAACCAGGCTAGCCTGACACTACTGCTACAGAGCTGTATATAACCAGGCTAGCCTGACTACTGCTACAGAGCTGTATATAACCAGGCTAGCCTGACTACTGCTACAGAGCTGTATATAACCAGGCTAGCCTGACACTACTGCTACAGAGCTGTATATAACCAGGCTAGCCTGACACTACTGCTACAGAGCTGTATATAACCAGGCTAGCCTGACTACTGCTACAGAGCTGTATATAACCAGGCTAGCCTGACACTACTGCTACAGAGCTGTATATAACCAGGCTAGCCTGACACTACTGCTACAGAGCTGTATATAACCAGGCTAGCCTGACACTACTGCTACAGAGCTGTATATAACCAGGCTAGCCTGACACTACTGCTACAGAGCTGTATATAACCAGGCTAGCCTGACTACTGCTACAGAGCTGTATATAACCAGGCTAGCCTGACTACTGCTACAGAGCTGTATATAACCAGGCTAGCCTGACACTACTGCTACAGAGCTGTGGAAGTACAGTCATATAAATGATAGGTACGCACTTAAGCAAGCAAGAAAAGCCCAGAAGAATAATGTATGCTTACTCAAAGTGCTGTTACTGAGCTTCCTGTAATATTTCTGGTCATGCTATGGTATTGATGTTACAGTAGGTTACATCACCTACTGGGGCATTTGAGCTTCACACTGTAAACTTCAGGAGTATGAAGTTCAGTTACAAGACTTTCAAAACATTAGGATCTGTAGCAAGTCATGGTATTAAGATGCCATGAAATCCAACACACATATTGTAACTGGTCCAAGGTATTGTCTATTGTATTGTGTTATTGTTTTATTGTATACACAGCCAGATTAAAGCCATGCAGGGATTTCAGTTTGAATTCAATCCCTTCTGATTCCAGGGATTTGACCCAGAATGGGACCATGTAGATTATGGCTGGCCCTCATGTCTAGAACATGCTGTTTGTTTTGTTTCTCTGCATCATTGACGTTTCTCCACAGTCTGCATTTCACAGAATTAGAAAGAGGTTCTACTTAAATTTAGATGACCCGTATTTCTCATTAACTGTAGCTGGGGATGACAAGGCAGATATTTGAATAACAACACATTTGACAGGTGGCCAGGGTCAGTTACTGTCCTGGAATACAAAAGATTTAGAAGCACTGGGGGTGGTGCTAACACTGAATAATACCATATACGTCACACACCACCCCCCCTCTTTGGCTGGGAAGAGCCAAGGGGCACCATAGACAGAAGTGTGTCACCAGCAGCAGATCCCCTAAAGCAGCAGATTAGTGGTAGAGGAAACAGGGTGGGCTACGGGACAAACAGGCTACGGGACTAACAGGGTGGACAACGGGACAAACAGGGTGGACAACGGGACAAACAGGGTGGACTACGGGACAAACAGGGTGGACTACGGGACAAACGGGATGGACTACGGGACAAACAGGATGGACTACGGGACAAACAGGGATGACTACGGGACAAACAGGGATGACTACGGGACAAACAGGGATGACTACGGGACAAACAGGGATGACTACGGGCGAGTAAATGAGGGATACAAAGCATATTGAAAGCCGGTGCTTCCACACAGGTGTGGTTCGGTTCCTAAGTTAATTAAGCAATTAACATCCTATCATGCTCCGGGTCATGTACTGTATAAAAATGCCCAGTTGCCCATTATTTTGGCTTCCATGGCTAGAAGAGAGCTCAGTGACTTTGAAAGAGGGGTCTGAAAAGGAGCATAGGGGGTTTAAAGGGTGTGTCTCAATCACCAGATCTTAACCCAGTTCAATAACTTCTGGGAGATTCTGGAGCGCTGCCTGAGACAGCGTTTTCCACCACCATCATCAAAACACCAAATTATGGAATTTCTTGTTGAAGAATTGTGTCGCATCCCTCCAATAGAGTTCCAGACCCTTGTAGAATCTATGCCAAGGAGCATTGAAGCGGTTCTGGCTCGTGTGGACCAATGCCCTACTAAGACAGTTGCCTGCATGTTCCTGTATTGAGGATGTACGGATATAAACCCTGGATTGCTGATACCCATGGCCAAGCAGTCCTCCATTTCATTTCCATTTAATCTAGTGTGTATATAAAACATTGGTTATGATCCCATGTACTGGGTTGTAATTCGGATGTATTATCCTAAGCATGTTAGTGCAGTATATTGTGAAGTGTGATTTACAAGTCAGAATGACAATAGAACAGGTAAAGGTAAGGTACAGTATGCTTGGATAACCTATGCAGAATACATAGAATTATGCATAATGATTATGGCTCTACAATGCAGGAAAAATCTGTTTGTTGTTGGAAAACTGAATTCTCCATCCACCCTCACGTATTTTGTTCCCACTTTAAAATAATGGGTGCATGACTCCCCTGGTCGAGAGGACAGAGCAGGCTACAGGGTGAGCTGGCCCAGACGGAGACAGATCCATCTGAGCTAGACTCTATTCCAGTGTTGTAGTACTCGAGTCCGGTCTCGAGACTACATATTGAGTGTCTCGGACTTGACTCGGTGTCGGACAGTGAGGACTTGGTCTTGACTCGGTGTAATTTCATCCCGAGACTATTATCAGCGTCCATTCAGTCAGTGCATTAAACCGCTTGGCCAGACCACATATATACACTCCTTTCATGAAACATTAATACAGTATCTTAACAGCCTTAATATCTATTACAGACATGTTAGTACGGTGGTGAACCTATAGGCCTTCAGTGGTGAACCTATAGGCCTAGTTTCAGTAGAATGTCATCTGCAGGCAGCAAGTGTGTGCAACTGGTTCTGACATGGAGCAGCTGACAGAAGAATGACATCAGTAGACGGTAGGGTAGGAAAGACATTTCAACGCATGATATCTACCAGTAAATGCTAACTAAGGCAACAATGGGTTGCAATTTCAGTTTAGTCCACCAGAAAAGACAGAACAAATAATACAACAAATATAGTAATTGACAAAACATTTTTCGATAACAAAAAAAAAGTATTTGTAAATTATATCATAAATAGGACTGGTGGAGTTGTCACACATGCGGCTAACAAAAATATATGTAAATGTCTGCTCTACCCAAAACTAGCAGCATTACAGCAAAAATGGAAGAGGCAAGTGGAAGGGGGAGAAAGTAAGGAACTTGTCTGTTGGACCTGCATTAAAGACCAAAATTGGTTAAAGAAATATATTTTTACCTGGAGCTAACTCTGCAAATAGCACTACTGGGTGATTTGAAGTCATAGTCAAATTGATCAATAATAAAATTAACTTTTTAGCTAAAAGTAATGAGAATAGAAAGGTTCATAACTTTTGTGAAACATCACAGCACAGTTGAAAAATATATATCAAACAAGCAAAGCGTCAATACAGGATTAAGATTGAATCCTACAACACCGGCTCTGACGCTCGTGGGATGTGGCAGGGCTTGAAAACAATCACGGACTACAAAGGGAAACCCAGACGTGAGCTGCCCAGTGACAGTGGTTCCTCCTTTAAAAGTGGTGTCATACTGCGGCACACCTTGCCTGCTGCCTCGGCATTCTGTGGCACGTCATTTCATTCTCAACCATTTTCTGTTACTGCAAGTTATTGCTAGTTTGACCACCAGAGGGCATCTTTGAGAAGCATTTGAAAGTATTCTGTATTGGCATTACCAGAGAATTGAAAACCTTTTTGTAATAACATAGTATATGGGATTAATTTCAAGAAATTTGGCTTAATTAATTTGATTAATATTATGGTGTTTCTATTCAGAGAAAATGAAAAACGAAACCCTCACAGTTTCCATGGAGCTGTACAATGTGACGTCGGGAGTCGGCTACAGGATCGGAGGATTCTAAATTGTTTGCCATAATTAGACAACTAAATCAGTGATATTTATTCCCATAGGAATTCATTATGGATCCATAACTAAATCAGTGATATTTATTCCCATAGGAATTCGTTATGGATCCATAACTAAATCAGTGATATTTATTCCCATAGGAATTCGTTATGGATCCATAACTAAATCAGTGATATTTATTCCCATAGGAATTCATTATGGATCCATAACTAAATCAGTGATATTTATTCCCATAGGAATTCATTATGGATCCATAACTAAATCAGTGATATTTATTCCCATAGGAATTCGTTATGGATCCATAACTAAATCAGTGATATTTATTCCCATAGGAATTCATTATGGATCCATAACTAAATCAGTGATATTTATTCTCATAGGAATTCATTATGGATCCATAACTAAATCAGTGATATTTATTCCCATAGGAATTCGTTATGGATCCATAACTAAATCAGTGATATTTATTCCCATAGGAATTCATTATGGATCCATAACTAAATCAGTGATATTTATTCCCATAGGAATTTGTTATGGATCCATAACTAAATCAGTGATATTTATTCCCATAGGAATTCATTATGGATCCATAACTAAATCAGTGATATTTATTCCCATAGGAATTCATTATGGATCCATAACTAAATCAGTGATATTTATTCCCATAGGAATTCGTTATGGATCCATAACTAAATCAGTGATATTTATTCCCATAGGAATTTGCACTACAGAATGTGGGGAAAGTGGGAGACCGGGGTTCAAATCCCCGTTGGGGAGTAAGGAGTAGGCTGTCCTTGTAAATAATTTGTTCTTAACTGATTTCATATGTGTTATTTTATAAATAATAGAAAATTGGATGTAACAAATGTATTACTAGCCACTTTAAACAATTTTGTATATAATGTTTACATATCCAACATTACTCATATCAAATGTATACACTGTACTCGATACCATCTACTGAATCTTGCCCATGTCGTTCGGCCATCGACTCAAATCTCTAGCCACTTTAATAATTAAAAAGTGGATGTAATAAATGTATCACTAGCCACTTTAAACAATGCCACTTATATAATGTTTACACATTCTACATTACTCATCTCATATTTATATACTGTACTCTATACCATCTACAGCATCTTTCCTACGCCGGTCAGCCATCGCTCATCCATATATTTATATGTACATACTCGTATTCATTCCTTTACTCTTGTGTCTATAAGGTAGTTGTTGTGAAATTGTTAGATTACTTGTTAGATACTACTGCATGGTCGGAACTAGAAGCACAAGCATTTCGCTACACTTGCATTAACATCTGCTAACCCTGTGTATGTGACAAATACAATTTGATTTGATAGTTGTGATGTCTTCGCTATTATTCTACAATGTAGAAAATAGTAAAAATAAAGACTGGTACTTGCTTAATTAATATTATGGTGTTTCTATTCCATGAAAAACAAAAAACCCTCTGGGTTTCTGTTAGAATGGAAAATATGGCGCTGTACAATGTGATTCCATATGTGTTATTTCATTGTTGTGATGTCTACTACAGAATTAGACAGACATTACTCAACACTAGTGAGACTCATTTCACCTATGGTAGGCCTACAGCATATTGATAAGAAGAAAAACATTCAATGACGTGACTCTCCGCCAATAGCTACATTTAGAGGATTGGAGGACTAAATTAATATCTAAGGGGCTTTTATATAATTCTAAATTAATCACTTTGTTTAAAAAGTTAGGATATTTGAGATGTCGTTTTCATTTAACCTAGAGAGAGAGAGAAAAGGGCAAAAAAGCAGACATCATTTGCTTATATTCAGTCAACACATATCAAGAATATCATGGCATATTTCAACAAGTAATTCGTTATGGACATTTTGAAAGAGTCATTGTATCATTATTTTATTAACGAAAGCATAAAGATGCTGATGAAGAAATACAGTACTGTACAGTATATGCATTTACATTTGATAATTAAGTATTTAAAGCATTTTGAAGATATAGCATTTTGAAGCCACCTGTGCAGTCTGACAAGTAAACATAGCCTACAATACATACTGTAGTAAACATGGGAAAGTGCCTACTTCCTTACATAAGGGAGAGCAGCCCATGTCCAGACTTTCTCAGTGACCTCAAGTACTCATTAACTCTGTCTTTAATGCTTTTTCGGGTTGCATCAGTCATGGACGGAAACTTCTGAGACACAGTATTAATGATGAACACCCGGAGGTTCACTGGTAAGCCACATTTGCCTCGGGATCCATCCCAGTTGGTATTCTGTGTCCACTCATGGTATCGCTCTTCGGTTACACATCCTTGGAATAGAACAGCATAATGGTCCGGACGGCCCTTGCTGTGCCTGGTGAGCAGTTGGTCAAGTTCTGCTGTCAGAAGAGGAATGGAAATGTCAGGGTGAACTGAAGACCTGAAGAAACCGCCAGGTATGTTGACTCTGACTGCCGGAGGTAGAGTTCCAGAGCTCACAGGTGTGCCTGGCATGGATTGTGACTCCATCTCCTTCCTCTACCTTTTCAATGGGTCATTCTCCACCTGACTCTCCGCTAATACCGCCTGGCTCTGGACCAATGCATCAGCTGTTGCCCGTATCTCTGCCCTCAGAGAATGTTTCTCTTTCTGATGGTCTGCCTTCAATGACTCGATCGTTGTCTTCAAAGTTTGAATCTGATCCATGTGCATCTTCATCAGATGAGCAGAATGGTACCGCCCTGAGCCCCCATCGATTACAGTGGCCTATGATAGAAACCGTAGATCAATTTAGAATTAAAAGTGACTAACACACAAATGCTGTACACATTTTAAGAATCTTTCTTAACTAACCGCTTTCTTTCTTTTCTTTCGCAACAATGTGTTTTTTCGGTGTGGCCCGTTGTCCAGCCCTTTGTCCACTGATCTCCACGGATGGTTGTAAGCTCTGCAAAAACACATTCACGTTTTTAGTACACAATTATCGAGTTTATTATACAGTATGCCTACACATTGATAGGCTATATAGACCTTTTTTTTATATAAAATGCTCTGAAACCAAAATACCTTTAGTTTTGGTGATCCTCTCAGCTCTGGCTCATGTCCTCTGGTGGTGGTCCTAACCCTGGAACGGGTAGCATCACAGAAAGAAGCTGGTTTGATGAAAACGATATCCATTTCATCTGTTTGGTCGCAAAGTGATTTTTTTATTGTTTATTAACAGCTCGTTTTTGAATGGTAACTGTGTTAAGGGTGGAGTGAGGAAAGGCGTGACTTTCAGGGTACAATAGGCTATAAGTATACAGCAGATTGTCCTTACTTTGATTATATAGTAGCACCATGACCAGGATCTCTATTCATTTAAGTGAGCAGATTAGGGCTTTCAGGAGGAACGGAAAATGTACTGGAGACATTTCAAAAGTACTGGTAGACTTGGGGATTTTGGTCACGGACAGTGCTATTAGCAAACACTATCATCAGATGCCTGTTTTACGCCGAACTCGAAAGCTCAGGAAAATGAACAGTAGGCTACCATACTTTAAAGTAGGCCTGATAATGCTAAAAATGATGCTTAAATAAATCGACTGTTGGTCTTTACTGTATGCTGCACATTTTCACATTTATTGTATTTGTATTGTAGTTCATTTCCAGCGAGACTATTCAAGCAATCGACTCACTGATGAATGAAGATGACGAGCAATCGGCAAAAGCTTTCTGTAATCTGCTGGTATCACGGCACGACATCAACATCGCTCTAATTACAGTCAGAAGACAGTTGAAGAAACTTGGGTGGACTTACGGAAAGGCTCGGTAAGAAATGTTTTACATACAGTTGAAGTCGGAAGTTTACATACACTTAGGTTGGATTTCACTTCACTTAATCACAATTCCAGTGGGTCAGAAGTTTACATACACTAAGTTGACTGTGCCTTTAAACAGCTTGGAAAATTCCAGAAAAGGATGTCAATGCTTTAGAAGCTTCTGACATAATTTGAATCAATTGGAGGTATACCTGTGGATGTATTTCAAGGCCTACCTTCAAACTCAGTGCCTCTTTGCTTGACATCATGGTAAAATAAAAAGAAGTCAGCCAAGACCTCAGAAATAAAAGGTCCTGGAGTGGCCTAGCCAGTCTCCAGACCTTAATCCCATAGAAAATCTGTGGAGGGAGCTGAAGGTTCGTCAACGGTTTGCAGTCGGAGCTTTGGAATTACTGAACCTCTTCTAGACGTTTCTCCTCACCCTGTTTTAGGGAGGACTCTACACACGTTTGGACCACCGGTTCTACAAGAAACGTCTGACCTCTGTGATTGCCAACAAGGGTTTTGCCACCAAGTACTAAGTCATGTTTTGCAGAGGGGTCAAATACTTATTTCCCTTATTAAAATGGAAATCAATTTATAACATTTTTCACATGCATTTTTCATGATTTTTTTGTTGTTATTCTGTCTCTCACTGTTCAAATAAACCTACCATTAAAATTATAGACTGATAATTTCTTTGTCAGTGGGCAAACGTACAAAATCAGCAGGGGATCAAATACTTTTTTCCCCTCACTGTAAACTTCTGAACCCTGGGAATGTGATGAAAGAAATAATAGCTGAAATAAATCACACTACTATTATTCTGACATTTCACATTCTTAAAATAAAGTGGTGATCCTAACCGACCTAAAACAGGGAATTTTTACTAGGATTAGATTTCAGGAATTGTGAAAAACTGAGTTTAAATGTATTTGGCTAAGGTGTATTTAAACTTCCGACTTCAACTGTATATTTTCTAAATGGGTTGAGGCTGCTGACTAAATGGCTTGAGGTTGAGATTAGTCAAATCAAATGTTATTGTTCACATTACACATGTTTAGCAGTTGCGGGTGTAGCGAACTGCTTGTTTCTAGCTCCAACAGTGTAGTAATATCTAACAATACACACAAATCTAAAGTAAAGGAATAAATGTTCTATTTTTTATTTAACTAGACAAGTCAGTTAAGAACAAATTGTTATTTTATTAAGAATATAAATATTTGGAAGAGAAATGTCGGAGCGGCATAGACTAAAATACAGTAGAACAGAATAGAATACAAAATACACATTTGAGATGAGTAATGTCTGGAGTCCCTGGCACATACGTCTCGTGTCGGAGCCGTTGAATTGCAATTCCACTTCGTACTGATGTTTTGCCTGTTTGATTGACTTACGGAGGGAATAACTACACTGTTTGTATTCGGACATATTCCCAGTCACCTTGCCATGGTTAAATGCAGTGGTTCGCGCTTTCAGTTTTGCAAGAATGCTGCCATCGATCCATGGTTTCTGGTTTGGGTAGGTTTTAATAGTCAGTGGGTACAAAATCTCTTATACATTTCCTGATAAACTCAGTGACCGTATCCGTCGATATTATTCCCAGAGGCTACTCGGAACATATCCCAGTCCGCGGGAGCAAAACAATCTTGAAGCATGGATTCTGATTGGTCAGACCAGAGTTGAATAGTCCGTAGCTCAAGTACTTCCTGTTTGAATTTCTGCCTATAGGAAGGGAGGAGCAAAATGGAGTCGATCAGATTTTCCGAAGGGAGGGCGGGGGAGGGCCTTGTAGGCATTTCGAAAAAGCTGAGTAGCAGTGGTCCAATGTTTTCTCAGAGCGAGTGCTACAGTCAATGTGTTCGTAGAACTTTGGTAGCGTTTTGCTCAGATTAGCTTTGTTAAAATCCCCAGCTACAATAAATGCGGTCTCAGGATATGTGGTTTCCAGTTTGCATAGTCAAGTGTAGTTCCTTGAGGGCCGTCATGGTATCTCCTTGAGGGGGGAATATACACGGCTGTGACTATAACGGAAGATAATTATCTTGGGAGGTAAAACGGTCAGCATTTGATTGTGAGGTATTCTAGGTCGGGTGAACAAAAGGACTTGAGTTTCTGTATGTTACACCATGAGTAGTTAATCATGAAACATACACCCCGGCCCTTCTTCCCAGAGAGATCTTTATTCCTGTCTGCGCGGTGAACTGAGAACACAACTGGCTGTACGGGCAGTATATCCCGAGAGCCATGTTTCCGTGAAACAGAGCATGTTATAATCCCTGATGTCTCTCTGGATGGAGATCCTCACCCTGAGTTCATCAACTGTATTATCCATAGACTGAACATTAGCGAGTAATATACTTGGAAGCAGTGGGTGATGTGAGCACCTCATAAGTCGGATCTAGAGTCCACTCCAAATACCTCTTCTCCTCCGGCAGTGTTTTGGGTCAGTCTTTGGAATCAGTTCAAATGCCCTGGAGGGTACGAACAAAGGATCCAATTCGGGAAAGTCGTATTCCTGGTCGTGATGCCGAGTTACTGCCGCTCTGATTTCCGAAAGTTATTTCCGATTGTATGTAATAACACAACACATTTATGGGCTAATAATGTAAGAAATAACACACAAAAAACAAAATACTGCAAAGTTGCTTAGGAGCTAGAAGCAGAGCTGCCCTCTCTGTCGGTGCCATCTCTCCCTGGTGAAGCTAAATGGGTTGAGGAAGTTGAGGCTTATGACTCTTAAATGGGTTGAAGTTGGTTACTGTAAATGGGTTGAGGATGAAGCTGGTGACTAAATGGGTTAAGGACGTTGAGGCTGCTGAGGCTTTTGAGTAAATGGGTTGAGGTGAAGGATGGGGAGGCTGGTGTCTGGAAATGGGTTAACGAATTTGAGCCTGGTGACTGTCAATGGGTCAAGGAGGTTGATGCTGGTGACTAAATGGGTTAAGGAGGTTGAGGATGCTTTTGAGTAAATGGGTTGAGGTGAAGGATGGGGAGGCTGGTGTCTGGAAATGGGTCAAGGAGGTTGAGGATGCTTTTGAGTAAATGGGTTGATGCTGGTGACTAAATGGGTTAAGGAGGTTGAGGATGCTTTTGAGTAAATGGGTTGAGGAGGTTGAGGATGCTTTTGAGTAAATGGGTTAAGGAGGTTGATGCTGGTGACTGTCAATGGGTTAAGGAGGTTGAGGATGCTTTTGAGTAAATGGGTTGAGGCTGGTGACTAAATAGACATCTGTATTCCCAGTCATGTGAGAATCCATAGATTAGGACCTAATGATTTTATTTAATTTCAATTGACTGATGTCCTTATATGAACTGTAAATCTTAGAAATTCTTGCATGTTGTGTTTCTATTTTTGTTCAGTGTATTTAACATGATATGTTGTTTGTTACAGTATGTATAGAGAAAGACTAAAATCGGCTGAGTCAGTGAGCAGATTTTGGGGAACTATTGTCATCTTCATGACACAATCTCTATAGGTTAAACATCCAGGCCTTTAACCCAGTATGAAATCAGAGCCTTGTAGCTGGAAACATCCAGGCTTCTTACCCAGAATGAAATCAGAGCCTTGTAGCTGGAAACATCTAGGCTTCTTACCCAGTATGAAATCAGAGCCTTGTAGCTGGAAACATCTAGGCTTCTTACCCAGTATGAAATCAGAGCCTTGTAGCTGGAAACATCCAGGCTTCTTACCCAGTATGAAATCATAAAGATGTCTGGCCAAGCAGTAGCCAGAGGTTAAGAAGGACCATAATAACCAAGACACAGGGCTGGTCTAGTTCTTTTTCAGTGGTATTGTGGTGATAATAAGGAGGGCTGGAACAAAATTCAAGTTCTGCTAATAATGAAAGAAACCGTCCCAGTGTTTTAGCATTTCAGTGCTCTGTTTTGGTGGAACACAGCACCATATTGGGAACGCTGCCAGGTTTATATGTTTCTCCACAGAGGCCCACGTGGGGGAACTAACATGTTGCTCTAACTACACCACACCCCCAGGTACTTTCCAAGGCAGCCTGTGTCCAACTATCATCTTTTTCAGAGGTTGACTGCAGGAGTTCTCTCTGGAGAATGAGTGAAGCAGACCCCGGCCAGGCCCCTTCGTCAGCCCTGTGACGCAACAGGTCAACAGTACCACAGTTCCCAGAAATGAGTCAACATCAGGAAACAAACGTTTCCAATAACATATTCTCCTGGGTGACTCTGAAAACAATCGTCTGAAACCCCAATAAAGCTCCAGAGAACAGTAAATCTCACAACATGAAATGAATAGTAGAAAGCTTTCTATTAAAGCACTAAGAGAAGACTGGGGTTCAAAAAGCCTAATATTAAGGCTGGTCTTTAACTCTTACACCTCACAGATGGTCCTGGTTAGAAGGCAGATACAGGCTCCATCCAGTTTTATATTTCATGCTTCTGATGTGCAATTAACCAAAACACACCAACTCAATATGAACTGCTGTTAGAATTTATATAGCAACACATTCAGGAAATCAGTTGTTATAAAACTAGTCCCTCATTGGTTGATATCATTTTTTTCTAAGTATATGAAAACAATCTCAAGGTCCGTCTTAGGTCCAGCTCATCTTAACAATACAGCTATGTTCGCCACCTAGGACAGAGCCATCATCTCATTGGACAGAGCCATCATCTCATTGGACAGAGCCATCACAGGCTATTAAACCCACCTCTGTTCTCTTAGCTCCAGTCTGAGTAGCAGGGTTATTTAACCATTCTTCCCTGATCCTCGCTGGTGCACAAAGTCGGACTCTGTTTGCCAAAATAACTCTGGGAGAATAAGCTGTACAATACTGGCATAATTTCAAGCGCTAAGTTCTCAGACTATCGCCCTTCCATCTTGAAACATTCCCTCCAACAGAGGAATCAGGTAACAGAAGAATCACTGAGGTACTGTTCACTCAGGTAGAATATCCTGTAGTCAAACATGTAAGTCCCACTGTTCTTAGTCCCACTGTGTCTCTACTAAACAGAACTAGATGAGCAACACAATGTTAAGTGATATAAACCACTGTCCAGGGCAATCCTGTTATGGCTCGTAAGTGATTTGTTCTTTGGAGAAAACAAAAAGACCAGTTGATTGTACTAATGTGATATTAATGACTGAAAACTAAGCATGGACTTTAAGAATGGTCTTTCTCTCTAAGATGTCAGGTTGCCTGGACAACCAGGCTTGCCCAGCTATAGTCTGGGCTCATAGACCCAGGCCTAAGAGTCCGGGGTATAGGGCTAGGACATAGTGCTGAGACTAGGGCTAGGGTATAGTGCTGGGACTGGGGCATAGTGCTGGCGTATAGTGCCTGGGCTGAGCTGGGGAATAGTGCAGTGCAGTACAGTGTTGGGACTGAGGCATAGTGCTGGGACTGAGGCATAGTGCTGAGACTAGGGCTAGGGCATAGTGCTGGGACTAGGGCTAGGGTATAGTGCTGGGGCTAGGGTATAGTGCTGGGGCTAGGGCATAGTGCTGGGGCTAGGGCTAGGGTATAGTGCTGGGGCTAGGGCATAGTGCTG
>QNTS01002487.1:34665-49977 GCA_003317085.1 Hucho hucho
GACTAGGGCATAGTGCTGAGACTAGGGCATAGTGCTGGGACTAGGGCATAGTGCTGGGACTAGGGCATAGTGCTGGGACTAGGGCATAGTGCTGGGACTAGGGCATAGTGCTAGGGCATAGTGCTGGGTATAGTGCTGGGGTAGGGGCTAGGGCATAGTGCTGAGACTAGGGCATAGTGCTAGGGCATAGTGCTGGGACTGGGTATAGTGCTGGGGTAGGGGCTAGGGCATAGTGCTGGGGCTAGGGCATAGTGCTAGGGCATAGTGCTGGGACTGGGTATAGTGCTGGGGTAGGGGCAAGGAACTTCTGCTGAGGGCTTCCCAAGTGTCCAACGAAGACAATCCATGGTTGTTTTGTTAGAAAAAGTCATTTATTATATCCATAAATCTCCGTTTGGTTGGTGCGTTATGATCAGAAAATAAAGCGTCCACTCGCCCATTGAACCGTGGAGAACTCGTTCAACCTATACCTATACACTTGTCCAAGAACAATCAAACATCATTGATAATGTATCCTTAGGAACACTATGTATATTTAGTATAATATTTCAACCAGATTATAAACTGGGCGATAGGAAAGGAAAAAACCACAGTGCGCGCAAGCCTGTGAACACGCATCCTCTTCTGTTTACATCTGGTGACCACTTGCCAATTCTTCTTCTATTACCATCCAGAGCAACTAAACATCAAACACTGTCTAGAGACTGTTGACATCCAGTGGAAGCAGTAGGTACTGAAATCTTACTCCCTTATATGGTCATTTTCAATAGGGAGGGGTTCAAAATGAGGCAATGTGTCAAATACACCTTTTCCAGGACAGAAATTCCTTGGGTATTCGCCTGCTATATCCGTTCTGTTATACTCACAGACAATATCTTAACACTCTTAGAAACTTCAGAGTGTTTCCTATCCAATAGTACTAATTATGTGCATATCCTATTTTCTGGGCCTGAGTGGGAGGCATTTTACTTTGGGCTTGCCAGACTCTCCAAAACCTTCACCTCGTGAGCTGCTCCCTAAGAAGTTAAGAATGATGGAGTCCATTGTGTTCTTGGGGACCTTCAATGCTCCAGAAATGTTTTAGTACCCTTCCCCAGATCTGTGCCTGGAAACACAATCCTGTCTCGTATCTCTACGGACAATTCCTTTGACCTCATAGCTTGGTTTTTGGTCTGACATGCACTGTCAACTGTGGGACCTTATATAGACAGGTGTGCCTTTCCAAATCATGTCCAATCAATTGAATTTACCACAGGTGGACTCCAATCAAGTTGTAGAAACATCAAGGATGATCAAATGGAAACAAGATGCACCTGAGCTCAATTTCTAGTCTGATAGCAAAGGGTGTGAATACTTATGTAAATTATTATAAATTTTATTCTAAAAACCTGTTTTGTCGCTTTGTCATTATGGGGTATTGTGTGTAGATTGATGAGGGAAACAATTGTATACATTTTTGGATAAGGCAGTAACACAACAAAATGTGGAAAAAGTACCAGTACCAGATCAATGTGTAGAGGTACGAGGTATTTGATGTAGATATGTACATGAAGGCAGGGTAAAGTGACTAGGCATCAGGATAGATAATACGAGTAAAATAAAGAACAGAGTAGCAGCAGAAAATGTATACGTATGAGTCTGTGTGTGTGTGCAAAACAATCCAAGATGGCGTAGCAGTCGGACATGTGTTTTGTCTTGTCCCGTGTAAATAATCGTTTTCCTCGTTTTTTTTCCCCGAATAGATTTTAAATCTCACTTTCCATCTATGGACTGAACATACTCTCCTGCAACCCGCCTCACCCAATGTGGTACGGATCTGCTATTTTTATACTTTAGAACCGGAACCCCCTTCAGAAGCTAGCCAGCTAACTAGCTAGTAGTCAGTTAGCCACTGTCCATTGAGAATAAGAGCACCTCCTCCCAGCTGCCCACTGCACTGAGGCTAGAAAACTGTCACCACCAATAAATCTACGATAATCGATCATTTCAATAAGCATTTTTCTACGGGTGGCCATGCTTTCCGCCTGGCTACCCCAACCCCAGCCAACAGTTCTGCACCCCCCGCAGAAACTTGCCCAAGCTCCCACCCCGCTTCTCCTTCACCCAAATCCAGACAGCTGATGTTCTGAAAGAGCTGAAAAATCTGGATCCCTACAAATCAGCTGGGCTAGAAAATTATCCGCTGAAAATGTTGCAACCCCTATTACTAGCCTGTTCAACCTCTCTTTCATATCGTCTGAGATCCCCAAAGATTGGAAAGCTGCCACAGTCATCCCCCTCTTCAAAGGGGGAGACACTCTAGACCCAAACTGTCATAGACCTATATCTATCCTACCCTGTCTTTCTAAGGTCTTCGAAAGCCAAGTTAACAAACAGATCACCGACCATTTAGAATTCCACCGTACCTTCTCAACTATGCAATCTGGTTTCCGAGCTGGTCACGGGTGCACCTCAGCCACGCTCAAGGTCCTAAACGATATCATAACCGCCATCAATAGAAGACAGTACCGTTCAGCCGTCTGGCCAAGGCTTTCGACTCTGTCAATCCCCGCATTCTTATCAGCAGACTCAATAGCCTTGGTTTCACAAATGACTGCCTCGCCTGGTTCAGGGTTCAATTCTCGGGCCGACTCTTTTCTCTGTATGTATGTATGTATGTATGTATGTATGTATGTATGTATGTGTGTATGTGTGTATGTATGTGTGTATGTGTGTGATTCTCTGATCCACCTCTACGCAGACGACACCATTCTGTAAACATCTGGCCCTTCTTTGGACACTGTGTTAACAAACCTCCAAACGAGCTTCAATGCCATACAACACTCCTTCCGTGGCTTCCAACTGCTCTTAAATGCTAGTAAAACTAAATGCATGCTCTTCAACCGATTGCTGCCCACACCCGGCCACCCGACCAGCATCACTACTCTGGACGGTTCTGACTTAGAATATGTGGACAACTACCTAGGTGTCTGGTTCGGCTGTAAACTCTCCTTCCAGACTCACATTAAACATCTCCAATCCAAAATTAAATCTAGAATCGGCTTCCTATTTCACAACAAAGCCTCCTTCACTCATGCTGCCAAACATACCCTCGTAAAACTGACTATCCTACTGATCCTTGACTTCGGCGATGTCATTTACAAAATAGCCTCCAACACTCTACTCAACAAACTGGATGTAGTCTATCACAGTGCCATACATTTTGTCACCAAAGCCCCATATACTACCCACCACTACGACCTGTATGCTCTCGTTGGCTGGCCCTCACTACATATTCGTCGCCAAACCCACTGGCTCCAGGTCATCTATAAGTCTCTGCTAGGTAAAGCCCTGCCTTATCTCAGCTCACTGTTCTCCATAGCAACACCCACCCATAGCACACACTCCAGCAGGTAGCAGCTGGTCATCCCCAAAGTCAGCACCTCCTTTGGCCTCCTTTCCTTCCAGTTCTCTGCTGCCAATGACTGGAACGAATTGCAAATGAAAAAATGAAAAAACAAAATTCACTAAAGCTGGAGACATATCTCCCTCATTAACTTTAAGCATTAGCTGTCAGAGAAGCTTACCGATCACTGTACACAGCCGTTCTGTAAATAGCACACCCAACTACCTCATCCCCATATTGTTATTTATTTTAGCTATTTTGCACCCCAGTATCTCTACTTGCACATCATGTGCACATCTATCACTCGTGTTAATTTGCTAAATTGTAATTATTGCCTCTATGGCCTATTTATTGCCTTACCTCCCTAATCTTAGTACATTTGCACACACTGTACATATACCTTTTCTATTGTGTTATTGACTGTACGTACGTTTGTTTGTGTAACTCTGTGTTGTTGTTTGTGTCACACTGCTTTCTTTGCTTTATCTTGGCCAGGTCGCAGTTGTAAATGATAACTTGTTCTCAACTGGCCTACCTGGTTAAACAAAGGTTAAATAAAAAATATGTATTGTATGTGAATGTGTGTGAGAGTGTCAATGTAGTGGTGTGTGTGTGTGTAAAATATATATATTTTTACACACACATTCAAAAGTTTGGGGTCACTTAGAAATGTCCTTGTTTTTGAAAAGCAAATTTTTTGTCCATTAAAATAACATCAAATTGATCAGAAATAAAGTGTAGACATCGTTAATGTTGTAAATGACTATTGTAGCTGGAAACAGCAGATTTTTTATGGAATATCTACATAGGCGTACAGAGGCCCATTATCAGCAACCATCACTCCTGTGTTCCAATGGCACGTTGTGTTAGCTAATCTAAGTTTATCATTTTAAAAGGCTAATTGATCATTAGAAAACCCTTTTGCAATTATGTTAGCACAGCTGAAAACTGTTGTTCTGATTAAAGAAGCAATAAAACTGGCCTTCTTTAGACTAGTTGAGTATCTGGAGCGTCAGCATTTGTGGGTTTGATTACAGGTTAAAAATGGTCAGAAACAAAGAAATTTCTTTGGAAACTCATCAGTCTATTCTTGTTCTGAGAAATGAAAGCTATTCCATGCGAGAAATTGCCAAGAAACTAAAGACCTCGTACAGCGCTGTGTACTACTCCCTTCACAGAACAGCACAAACTGGCTCTAACAAGAATAGAAAGAGGAGTGGGAGGCCCCGGTGCAGAACTGAGCAGGAGGACAAGTACATTAGAGTGTCTAGTTTGAAAAACAGACACCTCACAAGTCCTCAACTGGCAGCTTCATTAAATAGTACCCGCAAAACACCAGTCTCAACGTCAACAGTGAAGAGGCGACTCCGGGATGCTGGCCTTCTAGGCAGAGTTCCTCTGTCCAGTGTCTGTGTTCTTTTGCCCATCTTAATCTTTTATTGGCCAGTCTGAGATATGGCTTTTTCTTTGCAACTCTGCCTAGAAGGCCAGTTGGTTCTCCAGTGATTGTACATTGGCCAATAGAACAGAGGGTAGATTATTTAATCTCCACTGTAGTTTCATCAGGGTACCCGGACATCGGCTTCTATATCACGGTCCAGGTGAGAAGTATATCCTGCACGGCTGAGTCATTGAAGTAGAATTCCTCATCCAAATCATGGTTAGAGATCGCTGTTCTGATGTCCAGAAGATCTTTTCCGTCATAGGAAACGATGGCGGAAACATTATGTACAAAAAAGTTAAGATCAGCACAAACAGCCCCCCCCCCCCCAACTAACAATCAACAACAACAACAAATAGGTGTTCCAGTCTCCATGGAGACAGAACAAACAGAGCTGAAGTAATAGTACGGAAGGTCTTCAACATTTATTATTATTTCTTTAACCAGGTAGGCTAGTTGAGAACAAGTTCTCATTTACAACTGCAACCTGGCCAAGATAAAGCAAAGCAGTTCAACACATACAACAACAGAGGTACACATGGAGTAAAACAAACATACAGTCATTAATACAGTAGAAAAAAACAAATCTATATACAAAGAGTGCAAATGAGGTAGGATAAGGAAGGTAAGGCAATAAATAGGCCATGGTGGCAAAGTAATTACAATATAGCATTTAAACACGAATGGTAGATGTGCAGTAGATGAATGTGCAATGTAGAAAAACTGGGGTGCAAAGGAACAAGATAAATAAATGAATACGGTAGGGGATGAGGTAGTTGGTTGGGCTATTTACAGATGGGCTATATACAGGTGCAGGGGTATGTGTGAACTGCTCTGACAGCTGGTGCTTAAAGCTAGTGAGGGAGATAAGTGTCTCCAGTTTCAGTGATTTTTGTAGTTCGTTCCTGTCATTGGCTGCAGAGAACTGGAAGGAAAGGCGGCCGAAGGAGGAATTGGCTTTGGGGGTGACCTGTGAGATATACCTGCTGGAGCGCGTGCTACTGGTGGGTGCTGCTATGGTAACCAGCGAACTGAGATAAGGCGGGGCTTTACCTAGCAGGGACTTGTAGATGGGTCAGGGAGGCAGGGGAGCAGGAGGGGTCAGGGAGGCAGGAAGGGTCAGGGTTAGGATTAGGCAGGCAGGGTTAGGGTGGCAGGGGAGCGGTTAGGGAGGGAGGAAGGGGAGCAGGCAGGGTCAGGGTTAGGATTAGGCAGAGTTAGGGAGGGAGGAAGGGGAGCAGATAGGGTCAGGGTTAGGCAGAGTTAGGGAGGGAGGAAGGGGAGCAAGCAGGGTCAGGGTTAGGCAGAGTTAGGGAGGGAGGGGAGCAGGCAGGGTCAGGGTTAGGATTAGGATTAGGCAGAGTTAGGGAGGGAGGGGAGCAGATAGGCCGCTCTGCTAGCTGCCGGCACGCCTGCTCCCCGGCCCTATTGCCCATCTGCTGCCCAGCTCTGAATTCCTCTGTTGATCCTACAGATATTGTATGCAGTAATCATGTGCCTATGAACCAGAGTTACACTGTTAGCACTGAGGCGGTGTGCCCTAGTAGTAATTCCACTGTGTGCAGCTCACCCTGCACTAACAGTTCAAACATAAAAATCACTTTCATGTGTACCTCTAATAAGCCTGGCTGGGCGATTTGGTCTAAAATCAGAACTCCATTTATTTATTTATTTTATGGGCGATTCACAATATATCTAAAAATGTTTATGTTCTCTCTAAATAAGCGTTGTACAATTACAAAGGTCAAATACACTGCATTTCAAACAGTCAGCAATAATCTGATGAATTCAGGGTTTGTAAAATTATACCTAGGCCAAATATATGCCTTCAACAACCATAAGAACCACTAATCATTTAATTATTTTATATGAATGCATTTTTTGGGAATAATCACTGATCAGCCTATGAAAATAACCGTTGTTACAAATGTAACCAGAACCATGCATAATGCACATTCACTAATAATGACTAACTTGTTGTAGCAGTATTAGGCTGTTGAACATTAACACAGGGCTCATCAACAATCGCTCAAGCCCACGTGCTAGTGATTAGCCAGCTAATGTTTATATTTCAAGTTAAAGATAGCAAACTTGGATCGACTTTCTAGTTCCCTTTATCTAATATTAGGTTTTGGTTGAAGATCTGATAATTCAGTATAAAAACAATATGCATAAAGTAGAGAAAATTCGCCCTTAGACTAGGGCGAAGGTTGACCTTCCAACAGGACACTGACCTTAAGCACACAGCCAAGACAACACAGGAGTGGCTTCAGTACAAGTCTCAATGCCCTTGAGTGGCCCAGCCAGAGCCCAGACTAGAACCTGATCGAACATCTCTGGAGAGACCTGAAAATAGCTGTGCAGCAACGCACCACATCCAACCTGACAGAGCTTGAGAGGATCTGTAGAGAAGAAGGGGAGAAACTCCCCAAATACAGGTGTGCCAAGCTTGTAGCGTCATACCAAAGAAGACAATGCTGTGATCGCTGCCTAAAGGTGCTTCAACAAAGTACTGAGTAAAGGGTCTGAATACTTATGTAAATGTGATATTTCCACTTTTTTTATACATTTGCAAACATTTCTAAAAAGCTGATTTTGTCTTGTAATCATGGGGTATTGTGTGTAGACTGATTTAATCATTTGTAGAATAAGGCTTTAATGTAACAAAATGTGGAAAAAGTCAAGGGGTCTGAATACTTTCCGGCACTGTATATCAACGAATTGGCGAGGGCACTAGAACTGCAGCCCCCAGCCTCACCCTACCAGAATCTGAAGTCAAATGTCTACTGATGATCTGGTGCTTCTGTCCCCAACCAAGGAGGGCCTTCAGCAGCACCTAGATCTTCTGCACAGATTCTGCCAGACCTGGGCCCTGACAGTAAGATACAGACCTGGGCCCTGACAGTAAGATACAGACCTGGGCCCTGACAGTAAGATACAGACCTGGGCCCTGACAGTAAGATACAGACCTGGGCCCTGACAGTAAGATACAGACCTGGGCCCTGACAGTGGATCTCATTAAGACACAAATAATGGTATTCCAAAAAAGGTCCAGTAGCCAAGACAACAAATACAAATTCCATCTAGACACCGTTGCCCTAGAGCACACAAAAAACGATACATACCTCGGCCTAAACATCAGCACCACAGGTAACTTCCACAAAGCTGTGAATGATCTGAGAGACAAGGCAAGAAGGGCCTCCTATGCCATCAAAAGGAACATAAAATTCGACATACCAATTAGGATCTGGCTAAAAGTACTTGAATCAGTCATAGAACCCATTGCCCTTTATCATTGTGAGGTCTGGGGTCCGCTCACCAACCAAGAATTCACAAAATGAGAAACACCCAATAGAGACTGCATGCAGTCCAACACTTAATGGTGTTGGAGTCGTCATAGCTGAACAACCCAGCATTAAACACCCCGACCTTGATCTTTTTAAAGAAAGCATGACCCTACTACATCCCAGCAGTTGGGTCATCCAAACAACCCAGAATTTTTTAGAGTGTAGAAATTAAACTATCCAGCCAACAGCATCATGCTGTGCCAGTATCAGGGAAATTAATGGTTACTCCCTCACACCCCTTCTTTTCCATCCTGCATTGAAATGTTCATGAGGACTATAGAAATGCAATAGATTGGGACTGAAATTACTGACAAAACAGTCTAATGTACATGAATCAAACACATTTAATCTAATCTTTAATTAAACTGAAAAAAATACATCTTACACAACAAAACAAACAAAAAGACCCATCTGCTGCTCCACCCCTCCACATGGCCTCATTATGTTACCATGGACCTAACCCTAATTCAGGACAACAAACTAACCTCATTGTCGCATTTAGATAGAAAGCATAGTATGGATAGAGGCTGGTTATGAAAACATTGAAATAGCGATTACACCACGCCAGTTATCAATAAACTGGTGCCATTGCCTACAATGATTACCGCGAAACAGTCAACATGCCACTCTGGCGATCAATTGCGCTCAGAATAGAATTGAAACACATAAAAACAGACCATATCGTAGACCCAAGCTTTTAATAAACCAATACAGTTGCAACATGGGCATGATGGAACCCACTGTGATCTATTGATTACTATTCCGTATCAAGGCTTCAGATTCAATATTTAGAGCACCAAAGTGTTTCCCACGGAGTTGTGTCTTATTTTAGAAGACCATGTGCTGGCTACGCAGCACCGCAGAGAACACATGGCATGCTGTGGCTAAAAGGAGAAAAGGTGGAGCTGTAGTAGAAAGTGGTGTACTCACGTACTGCCTCCTGCTTGGGGTCTAACCCAGAGATAGACTGCTGAAGTTTACCGACTTTACTCTGCAGTCCCCGGACCCGTTGGTTGGTAAACACGATATCGCTCTCCAGCTCCTGGAATAGAGAGCAGGCGTGCCGGGCCAGGTCGGAGAGCTGCCGTAGGGTCCGGGACAGAGCCACATTGTTGACCGTACACAGATCCTCGAAAACCAAACTCTCTTCATTCGGGACTGAATGCCTGCACAGTAACTGGGGTTCCACGATCCGTTTGGCAAATGGCATTTTGACATGGACCCGATTAGAAATCCACAAAAAAAACTGAACCAATAAATTATTTTCAAAACAATAGTTGCCCCAATTAATCCAACTGTCCCTGATCGAGCGGTTCTTCAGGCATCACTTCACTCTCTACAGACGGAGTCCTCGCCTCCAGCTGCTCCTCTGGTCATCAGCTGCCTATCTATCCGTAGGTAGTAGCCTATGTTCTTCAGAGCTCCTCTGGTCATCAGCTGCCTATCTATCCGTAGGTAGTAGCCTATGTTCTTCAGAGCTCCTCTGATCATCAGCTGCCTATCTATCCGTAGATAGTAGCCTATGTTCTTCACAGCTTTAAAAGTGAGGCGCTTTAAAAAAGATCACCCCAAAACCTGGCGCGGCATCACCTCCTTTCCCGGATCTGGACTCGGAGCGATGCTGTCTGTGTCGATGGAGCCTCCATCAAGCGCGCGGCCGAGACTGAGCACGTGCACTATTACCACAACAGAGGATTCTTGGTGTGGAAGAGTTGCTCGATAATAATAATCACTTTAAACGGCTGTATAAGAGACTGAGATATAGAGAGTTGTAGTGTCATCAGATGACTGTAGCCTATGTGTTAGAGTGTATCAAACTGTTCTGTGTGTAACATGAAACATTATATTTATTTAACTAGGCATGTCAGTTTATGACGGCCTGCCCCAACCAAACCCTAACGTGCTGGGTCAGTTCTGTGCCACCCCATGTAACCCCAATCACGGCCGGTTGTGATAAAGCCTGGATTCAAACTGATCGGGTGTCGGACTCGGCCCGGAATCAAAATTAAGGACTACCCAGATTTGGCCCAAGTACATCGGGCCGTTTCCATCTACCGGAATTCAGCCGACTTTGCCAGCATCTTACCAGAATCCCCCCAGAAGCAACCCAATGTACACTTAAATAAACTTATACAAAATTAACCGATTTAGTCATTTAAAATATTACTTTTATACATTTTATACATACAAATTATACCCATCCACAAAAAAACATTTTGTGTTGGAGGAAACACCATACATCTGGTGACCACTTCAGTGTCCATGCGCCTGGCCCTCCACATGAGTCGCTACAGCGCGATGGGACAAGGACATCCCGGCCGGCCAAACCCTCCCCATACTCGGACGACACTGGGAAAATTGTGCGTCGCCTCATGGGTGTCCCGGGCGCAGCTGGCACGGGTCTTGAGCAGGCATCTGTAGAAAAACAGTTTGCACTGCGATCAGGTGTCTTAGACCGCAGCGCCATTCGGGAGGTTCCATCCACAAAGTTTTAATTTAAATGTTAATTGTATTTTTTGATCACAGAAACAATGAGAAAATATGGAACAATAAGTAATGGAATGTTGATTATATAAAGCAGCCGGTGTAATCATCTGCCAGAGAGTAGGTCCAATCGGCCCGAGCCACAAGTAATATATTTGGGCTAGATAACTCACACCAGAATTGGGCCAAGCCTGTCTCGTCGTTGTCGGTGATCAGGCCTAGCACTGTTCTGTCATCAGCAAACTTAATTTTGCATCATCTGTGGATCTGTTAGGGTGGTATGCAAATTGGAGTGGGTCTAGGGGTTCTGGGATGATGGTGTTGATGTGAACCATGACCAGCCTTTCAAAGCACTTCATGGCTACAGACGTGAGTGCTACAGGTCGGTAGTCATTTAGGCAGGTTACCTTAGTGTTATTGGGCACAGGGACTATGGTGGTCTGCTTGAAACATGTTGGTATTACAGACTCAGTCAGGGACAGGTTGAAAATGTCAGTGAAAACACTTGCCAGTTGGTCAGCGCATGCTCCATGTACACGTCCTGGTAATCCGTCTGGCCCAACGGCCTTGTAAATGTTGACCTGTTAAAAGGCTACAGAGAGCGTGATCACACAGCCGTACGGAACAGCTGATGCTCTCATGCATGTTTCAGTGTTACTTGCCTCGAAGCGAGCATAGAAGTAATTTAGCTCGTCTAGTAGGCTCGTGTCACTGGGCAGCTCGCGGCTGTGCTTCCCTTTGTAGTCTGTAATAGTTTGCAAGCCCTGCCACATCTGACGAGTGTTGGAGTCGGTGTAGTACGATTAAATCTTAGTCCTGTATTGACCCTTTGCCTGTTTGATGGTTTGTCGGAGGGCATAGAAGGATTGCTTAAAAGCTTCCGGGTTAGAGCCCCGCTCCTTGAAAGCGGCAGCTATAGCCTTTAGCTCAGTGCGGATGTTGCCTGTAATCCATGGCTTCTGGTTGGGGTATGTACGTACAGTCACTGTGGGGATGACGTCATCAATGCACTTATTGATGAAGCCATTGACTGATGTGGTGTACTCCTCAATGCCATCGGAGGAATCCCGGAACATATTCCAGTCTGTGCTGCAGAACAGTCCTGTAGTTTAGCATCTGCTTCATCTGACCACTTTTTTATTGACCGAGTCACTGGTGCTTCCTGCTTTAGTTTTTTCTTGTAAGCAGGAATCAGGAGGATGTAATTATGGTCAGATTTGCCAAATTAAGGTGTGCCAATATCAGAGTAGCTGGCTAGAATTGTGGTCAGGAGGGAGTTCATGTCTTAGACAAGGGTGCCTGGGTAACAGTGGACCATGGTCTGCCCACAGGCTGTAGACAGGCCAAAATCTCTCACCATCGAGCTGCCCACAACGATCGTGATCGTGTTGGAATCTTATGGGGAAGGAAGAGGGGGAACAAAACGGGCCTGCCTCGGGCAGGGGGGAGGAGGTGTGCTTCGACTCACTGCACATGTACCAGTAGCAGCGGATGGCGTCAGAATCCTCGGGAAAATGGAGGAGGGCCCAAGACCTTGTTTCCTTTGGTCAGCGAGGGTGCCCCTGGATCTGATCTTCTAGGATATTTGGAGGCCGACTAGCCTGCCTCCTAGCTGACCTACTTCGCCTTGCCAGTGTCCATTCTCCCACTGGCCGAGGAGTTGAGCTAGCCATCAGTAGATTGGAGCAGGTCAGTACCGCCCGACACATCGACCCCTTGGCTGCAAGGAGATATTCAGAACTGAAATTTCTGGGCTTCATCATAGTACTTAGAAACCACATCTTGTTTTTCCCCAAGACGAGTTAGCAGCCGGGGAATGACGATGACACATTTGGAACAGACAAATAATTTATGTTAATTTATCAGTTCCGCCTTATTTTTCTCCTCTTGCGTAGATATCATCTCGCACCTAACGCATTTGAGCCCAGACATAGACACAAATACCACTGGTGTTTTGACTCTAGCACTGCTAGTGTTATCTTGCTCTGTTAGCATGATGGCTAACCGCTAACTATTGTGTTTTTTTAGCAGGAATCCGGGACACAAACCTGCGGTCCCAGCTGAAAAAGCTAACCCTGTCACAGAAATCCTTAGCTATCAGAACTTCCAATAGTTAAAGATGTTGTTGTTGTTGCCTTGATTAAAAATGATTTCATGAAAATGATTTCATAAAACAACAGACCGAGTGTAGACAGTACACTGATCTGTTGCGCGCTCTGATGACGTGATGGTTCAATCAAAATGATAAATGATGGATTGGACTGACCAAAATGATTTAGGGCAATGATTCATCCTTAAGAAAAATCTTGATTAACGTATTACTGCATGTCCTTGGTTGCAATGCATGTCCTTGGTTGTGACAAGTAATAAACCAAGCATGCAGTGCAGTGATAGGCTATTGTTGAACTGGAGAACATATAACAGACCACTCTCTGTGGACATACACACTATATTTGACAATATGCTATTGTGGTGGGTATTTATTTATCAGACAGATACAGTGTAAATGAAAACATACTGCAAAACGAAATACTGCAATCTACAGTATCACAGAACATAACAAAACAATGGAACAGCATTAGTTTGATAACTAGCCAGTGGTAAATGAGCCACACAGTGTGATCTAACAGGGTTCTAAGCAGATACAGCCTACAGATACATGAGACATTTACAGCAGCCATGTTTATGAATGATGGAGTTCCAGATTCCTGTGGTGCTACATCATACAGCTGTACTTTCATCTGCTGTCACCTCCACACCAAGCTGGACTGTGTTAGGGCTGACCCGTCCAGAGCACAGACCCGCCCAGCTGAATGAGTGTTTAATTTATATCCAGCTGACTGGGATAGAAGAGGTGACAGCCTAAGCTCTTCCTGTGTTATAGCTTGTATCCACAGCAGAACTGCAACCACTGCAAAGCCCGGCTGTGACAAAGGAGAGGAGAGAGATAGTGTCTGTATGGCGTCATCCTGGAGTACTGGTGGTGCCATGAAGAGACAACTTGCTTGTCATCTTTAGTGCTAGAGCCCTAACCCCAAAACCTGCGGTAATGTATTTTACTGAGTGAAGGCACTACAATATACAGTTGAAGTTGGAAGCTTACATACACTTAGGTTGGAGTCATTAAAACTTGTTTTTCAACCACTCCACAAATTTCTTGTTAACAAACTATAGTTTTGGCAAGTCGGTTAGGACATCTACTTTGTGCATTACAACAAGTCATTTTTCCAACAATTGTTTACAGACAGATTATTTAACTTATAATTCACTGTATCACCATTCCAGTGGGTCAGAAGTTTACATGCAGTAAGTTGACTGTGCATTTAAACAGCTTGGAAAATTCCAGAAAATGATGTCATGGCTTTAGAAGATTTTGATAGGCTAATTGACATCATTTCAGTCAATTGAAGGTCTACCTGTGGATGTATTTCAAGGCCTACCTTCAAACTCAGTGCCTCTTTGCTTGACATCATGGGAAAATCAAAAGAAATCAGCCAAGACCTCAGAAATAAGTCTGGTTCATCCTTGGGAGCAATTTCCAAACGCCTGGAAGGTACCACGTTCATCTGTACAAACAATAGTACGCAAGTATAAACACCATGGGACCACGCAGCAGTCATACCGCTCAGGAAGGAGACACGTTCTGTCTCCTAGAGATGAATGTACTTTGGTGCAAAAAGTGCAAATCAATCCCAGAACAACAGCAAAGGACCTTATAAAGATGCTGGAGGAAACAGATGCTGGAGGGTACAAAAGTATCTATATCCACAGTAAAACGAGTCCTATATCGACATAACCTGAAAGGCCACTCAGCAAGGAAGAAACCACTACTCCAAAACCGCCATAAAAAAGCCAGACTACGGTTAGCAACTGCACATGGGGACAGAGATCGTACTTTTTGGAGAAATGTCCTTTGGTCTGATGAAACAAAAATAGAACTGTTTGGCCATAATGACCATCATTATGTTTGGAGGAAAAAGGGGGAGGCTTGCAAGCCGAAGAACACCATCCCAACCGTGAAGCATGGGGGTGGCAGCATCATGTTGTGGGGGTGCTTTGCGGCAGGAGGGACTGGTGGACTTCACAAAATAGATGGCATCCTTAGGAGGAAAATTAGGTGGATATATTGAAGCAACATCTCAAGACATCAGTCAGGAAGTTAAAGCTTGGACGCAAATGGGTCTTCCAAATGGACAATGACCCCAAGCATACTTCCAAAGTTGTGGCAAAATGGCTTAAGGACAACAAAGTGGAGTGGCCATCACAAAGCCCTGACCTCAATCCTATAGAAAATTTGTTTGCAGAACTGAAAAAGATAAGTGTTGATAAGTGTGTGAATTAGACAATTTTACTGTCCTACTAAGCATTTAAAATGTAATGAGTACTTTTGGGTGTCAGGGAAAATGTAAGGAGTAAAAAGTACATTATTTTCTTTAGGAATGTAGTGAAGTAAAAGTAAAAGTTGCCAAAAATATAAATAGTAAAGTACAGATACCCCAAAAACGTACTTAAGTACTCCTTTAAAGTGTCTTTACTTAGACTTTACACCACTGCTTATTAGTCAGCCTTTCTCCCTAACCCTCTCCTGGTCCCTCTCCCCCAACTCTAACCCTCTCCTGGTCCCTCTCCCCCAACTCTAACCCTCTCCTGGTCCC
>QNTS01002487.1:50780-70260 GCA_003317085.1 Hucho hucho
GTCTGTCTGTCTGTCTGTCTGTCTGTCTGTCTGTCTGTCTGTCTGTCTGTCTGTCTGTCTGTCTGTCTGTCTGTCTGTCTGTCTGTCTGTCTGTCTGTCTGTCTGTCTGTCTGTCTCTCTAACCCTAACCCTAAGTCTGTCTGTCTGTCTGTGTAACCCTGTCTGTCAATCAAATGAATTTATTTATAAAGCCCTTTTTACATCAGCAGATGTCACAAAGTGCCATACAGAAACCCAGCCTAAAACCCCAAACAATGCAGATGTAGAAGCACCGTGGCTAGGAAAAACTCCCTAGAAAGCCTGGAACCTAGGAAGAAACCTAGAAAGGAACCAGGCTCTGAGGGGTGGCCAGTCCTCTTTTGGCTGTGCCGGGTGGAGATTATGAGAGTACATGGCCATTTAAGGCCAGATTGTTCTTCAAGATGTTCAAACGTTCATAGATGACCATCAGGCAAGGTAGCACGCCCGGTGAACAGGTCAAGGTTCCTTAGCCACAGGCAGAACCGTTGAAACAGGAGAAGCAGCATGACCAGGTGGACTGGGAACAGCCAGGAGTCATCAGGCCAGGTAGTCCTGAGGCATGGTCCTAGGGCTCAGGTCCTCCAGGAGGGGAGGGAGAAAGAGAGAGAATGAGAGGCAACATACTTAAATTCACACAGGACACCAGATAAGACAGGAGAATTACACCAGATATAACAGACTGACCCTAGCCCCCCGGGACATAGACTTTTGCAGCATAGATACTGGAGACGGGTTGGTCGGGGGACACTGTGGCCCCGTCTGACGATACCCCCGGACAGGGGCAACCAGGATATATCCCCACACCACTAGAGGGAAATCAACAGACCACCAACTTACCATCCTGAGACAAGGCTGAGTATAGCCCACGAAGATCTCCTCCATCGCACGAGCCCAAGGGCGTGCAAAACCGGACAGAAAGATAACATCTGTAACTCAGCCCCAGAGACGGCATGGAAGAGCACTAGTAAGCCAGTGACTCAGCCCCCGTAATAGGGTCAGAGACAGAGAATCCCAGTGGAGAGAGGGTAGCCGGCCAGGCAGAGACAGCAAGGGCAGTTTGTTGCTCCAGTGCCTTGCTGTTCACCTTCGCACCCCTGAGCCAGACTACACTCAATCATAGGACCTACTGAAGAGATGAGTCTTCAGTAAAGACTTAAAGGTTGAGACAGAGTCTGCGTCTCTCACACGGATAGGCAGACCTGTCCATAAACATTGAGCTCTATAGGAGAAAGCCCTGCCTTCAGCTGTTTGCTTAGAAATTCTAGGGACAGTAAGGAGGCCTGCATCTTGTGACCGTAGCGTACGTGTAGGTATGTACGGCAGGACCAAATCGGAAAGATGGATAGGAGCAAGCCCATGTAATGCTTTGTAGGTTAGCAGTAAAACCTTGAAATCAGCCCTAGCCTTAACAGGAAGCCAGTGTGGAGAGGCTAGTACTGGAGTAATATAATCTAATCAAGATTCTAGCAGCCGTGTTAAGCACTAACTGAAGTTTATTTAGTGCTTTATCCTGGTAGCCGGAGAGTACAGTATTGCAGTAGTCCAATCTAGAAGTGACAAAAGCATGGATGAGCTTTTCTGCATAGTTTTTGGACAAAAATTATCTGATTTTTGCAATGTTACGAAAATGGAAAAAAGCTATATTTGAAACAGTCTTGATATGTTCATCAAAAGAGAGATCAGGGTCCAGAGTAACGCCGAGGTCCTTCACAGTTTTATTTGAGACAACTGTACAACCATCAAGATTAATTGTCAGATCCAATAGCAGATCTCTGTGTTTCTTGTGACCTAGAACTAACATCTCTGTTTTGTCCGAGTTTAAATGTAAAACATTTGCCACCATCCACTTCCTTATGTCTGAAACACAGGCTTCCAGGGTAGGCAATTTTGGGGCTTCACCATGTTTCATCGAAACAGCTGTGTGTCATCCTCATAGCAGTGAAAGATGTCATTGTGTTTCAGAATGACATCACCAAGAGGTAAAATATAGAGCGAAAACAATAGTGGTCCTTAAACGGAACCTTGAGAAATGCCGAAACGTACAATTGATTTGTCAGAGGACAAACCGTCTTCAGAGACAAACTGATATCTTTCCGACAGATAAGATCTAAACCAGGCCAGAACTTGTACGTGTAGACCAATTAGGGTTTCCAATCTCTCCAGAAGAATGTGGTGATCGATGATATCAAAAGCAGCACTAAGATCTAGGAGCACGAGGACAGCTTTTCTTTTTTGAGACAGGAATGGGAGATTCGATATAGGTCGATAGTTTTTAATATTTTCTGGGTCAAGTTTTGACTTTTTCAAGAGGCTTTATTACTGCCACTTTTAGTGAGTTTGGTACACATCCGGTGGATAGAGAGACGTTTATTATGTTCAACATAGGAGGGCCAAGCACAGGAAGCAGCTCTTTCAGTAGTTTAGTTGGAATAGGGTCCTGTATGCTGCTTGACGGTTTAGAGGTCATGACTATTTTCATAAATGTGTAAAGAGATACAGAAATAAAAAACTTGAGTGTCTCCATTGATCCTAAGTCCTGGCAGTTCTGTGCAGACTCAGGACAACTGAGTTTTGGTGAAATACGCAGATTCAAAGTGGAGTCCGTCATTTGCTTTCTAATGATCATGATATTTTCATCAAAGAAGTTCATGAATTTATCACTGCTGAAGTGAAAGCCATCCTCTCTTGTTTAATGCTGCTTTTTAGTTAGCTTTGCGACAGTATCAAAAATATATTTTGGATTGTTCTTATTCTCCTCAATTAGGTTGGAAAAATAGGATGATCGAGCAGCAGTGAGGGCTCTTCGATATTGCACGGTTCTGTCGTTCCAAGCTATTCGGAAGACTTCCAGTTTGGTGGAGCGCCATTTCTGTTCCAATTTTCTGGAAGCTTATTTCAGGGCTCTGTTTTTTTCTGTATACCAGGGAGGAAATTTCTTGTGACAAATGTTTTTTGTTTTTAGGGGTGCGACATCTAGGGTATTACGCAAGGTTAAATTAAGATCCTCAGTTAGGTGGTTAACCAATTTTTGTACTCTGACGTCCTTGGGTAGGTGGAGGGAGTCTAGAAGGGCATCTAGGAATCTTTGGGTTGTTCGAGAATTTATAGCACGGCTTTTGATGATCCTTGGTTGGGGTCTGAGCAGATTATTTGTTGCAAAAGTAATAAAATGGTGGTCCAGGATAATGAGGAAAAACATTAAGATCCACAATATTTATTCCATGGGACAAAACTAGATCCAGGGTATGACTGTGGCAACGTGTACGTCCGGAGACATGGTGGACAAAACCCACTGAGTCGATGTTGGCTCCGAAAGCCTTTTGGAGTGGGTCTGTGGGCTTTTCTTTGTGAATATTAAAGTCACCAAAAACTAGAATATTATCTGCTATGACTACAAGGTCCGATAGGAATTCAGGGAATTCGGTGAGGAACACTGTATATGGCCCAGGAGGCCTGTTAACAGTAGCTATAAAAAGTGATTGAGTAGGCTGCATAGATTTCATGACTAGACGCTAAAAATACGAAAATGCTGTCATTTTTTTGTTGTTGTAAAAAAATGTCATACTTGTCAGCAACACCTCCGCCTTTGCAGGATGCGTGGGGGATATGGGAGGCCTCATTTAACACAGTAAATTCATTAGGCTTGAGCCATGTTTCAGTCAGGCCAATCACATCAAGATTATGATCGGTGATTAGTTAATTGACTATGACTGCCTTGGAAGTGAGGGATCTAACATTAAGTAGCCCTATTTTGAGATGTGAGATATCAAAATCTCAATATTGACAGGAATGGAGGAGGTCTGTATTCCAGTGAGACTGCTAAGGCGAACACCACCATGCTTAGTTTTGCCCAACCTAGATCGAGGCACAGACATGGTCTCAATGGGGAAAGCTGAGCTGACTACACTGACTGTGCTAGTGGCAGACTCCACTAAGCTGGCAGGCTGGCTAACAGCCTGCTGCCTGGCCTGCACCCTATCTCATTGTGAAGCTAGAGGAGTTAGAGCCCTGTCTATGTTCGTAGATAAGATGAGAGCACCTCTCCAGCTAGGATGGAGTCCGTCACTCCTCAACAGACCAGGCTTGGTCCTGTTTGTGTCTGATTTACAGAAAGAGGGCCAGTTATCTATGAATTCAGAGGCAGAAAACAGTTTTCAACCAGCGATGGAGTTGTGAGACTCTGCTGTAGAGCTCATCACTCCCCCTAACTGGGAGGGAGCCAGAGACAATTACTCGATGCCGACACATCTTTCTAGCTAATTTACACGCTGAAGCTATGTTGCGCTTGGTGACCTCTGTCTGTATCATCCTAACATCGTTGGTGCCGACGTGGATAACAATATCCCTATACACTCTACACTCGCCAGCTTTAGTCTTAGCCCTGCCCCCTGGTAAACAGTGTATGATCGCTGGATGATTCTTTCTAAGTCTAATATTGCGGGTAATGGAGTTGCCAATGACTAGAGTTTTCAATTTGTCAGAGCTAATGGTGGGAGGCGGCTCAGACCCCGTAACGGGAGGAGGAGAGACCAGAGAAGGCTCGGCCTCTGACTCCGACTCGTTGATTAATGGGGAGAACCGGTTGAAAGTCGACACCGGTTGAGTATGCCAACAGCATTTCTTTCCAGAAAATTGTCCAGCTGCTGGGACTGTGCAGGGGGGGGGGGCACAGACGCTGTTTCATCCTTTCCTACACTTAATTTACCCTTGCCTAACGATTGCATCTGAAGCTGTGCTTGCAGCGCGGCTCACCATAAGGTGATAGTTCTATTGTGAGTACAGCGACTGCAGTTAGATGGCATAGTGTTAATGTTGCTACTTAGCTTCAGCTGGTGGAGGTCCTGCAGAACCATGTCCAGATAAAGGGTCCGAGGTGAAAAAGATTAATGAAAAAAGTTGAGCAAGGAAAAAATGAAGATGTTGGTAAAGGTGTTAAATTGGAAAATGTGTTAAATGCAGATTTATTAAGGGGTTATTAAAAGTAAAAGCAGAAAAGTTTGGCAGATAACCAAGTTGCAACAAACAGCACAACAGCACCGAGACAAGTCCGGAAGCTGTCTAGCCCTAACCCTCTGTCTGTCTGTCTATCTGTCTAGCCCTAATCCTGTCTGTCTGTCTCTCTGTCTAGCCCTAACCCTGTCTGTCTGTCTAGCCCTAACCCTGTCTGTCTGTCTAGACCAAACCCTGTCTGTCTGTCTGTGTGACGGAGAAGTCCGTCACTGGCTGCGGGCAGCATTTGGTACACTAATACATTCATCGCGCCTCCCTGCTCCCTTTTCAGCTACGTTAACAATGTGGGTCGACACACAAGTTAACTTCTTTGGGAGCAGCGCACGAGGTGACTGTTTTGGAGACCCTGGCGTGCCCAAAGTAAAATGCCTCCCATTCAGGCCCAGAAAATAGGATATGCACATATTTAGTACCATTGGATAGGAAACACTCTGGATTTTCTAAAAGTGTTAACATTTTGTCTGTGAGTATAACAGAACGGATATGGCAGGCGAAACCCCGAGGAATTTCTGTCCTGGAAAAAGTGGTTTTGACACATTGCCTCATTTAGAGCCCCTCCCTTATGAAAATGCCCTTATAAGGGCATATGAATGCAGTACCTATCGCTTCTGGATGTCAACAGTCTCGAGAAAGTGATTTGATTCTTCCTAGCTGTTTTTATAGCAGAGAAGAAGAGGAATAAGGAAGTGTCCACGCAGGTCTCAATACAAGTGAATGCGCGCTCCCGGCTGGCACGTTCTTTGTTTTTTTCCTTTCTTATCGCCCAGTTTATATTCCGGTTGAAATATTATGCTATTTATACATAAAAGTGTTCCTAAGGATACATTTACAATGATGTTTGATTGTTCTTGGACAAGTTAATAGGTATAAGTTGAACGAGTTCTCTTCACGTTTCAATGGAGGAGTCAATGCTGTTTTTTCTGATTATACAGTGAGGGAAAAAAGTATTTGATCCCCTGCTGATTTTGTACGTTTGCCCACTGACAAAGAAATGATCAGTCTATAATTTTAATGGTAGGTTTATTTGAACAGTGAGAGACAGAATAACAACAAAGAAATCCAGAAAAACGCATGTGAAAAATGTTATAAATAGATTTGCATTTTAATGAGGGAAATAAGTATTTGACCCCTCTGCAAAACATGACTTAGTACTTGGTGGCAAAACCCTTGTTGGGAATCACAGAGGTCAGACGTTTCTTGTAGTTGGCCACCAGGTTTGCACACATCTCAGGAGGGATTTTGTCCCACTCCTCTTTGCAGATCTTCTCCAAGTCATTAAGGTTTCGAGGCTGACGTTTGGCAACTCGAACCTTCAGCTCCCTCCACAGATTTTCCATGGGATTAAGGTCTGGAGACTGGCTAGGCCACTCCAGGACCTTAATGTGCTTCTTCTTGAGCCACTCCTTTGTTGCCTTGGCCGTGTGTTTNGTGTGTTACCAATTGTTTTCTTGGTGACTATGGTCCCAGCTGCCTTGAGATCATTGACAAGATCCTCCCGTGTAGTTCTGGGCTGATTCCTCACCGTTCTCATGATCATTGCAACTCCACGAGGTGAGATCTTGCATGGAGCCCCAGGCCGAGGGAGATTGACAGTTCTTTTGTGTTTCTTCCATTTGCGAATAATCGCACCAACTGTTGTCACCTTCTCACCAAGCTGCTTGGCGATGGTCTTGTAGCCCATTCCAGCCTTGTGTAGGTCTACAATCCTGTCCCTGACATCCTTGGAGAGCTCTTTGGTCTTGGCCATGGTGGAGAGTTTGGAATCTGATTGATTGATTGCTTCTGTGGACAGGTGTCTTTTATACAGGTAACAAACTGAGATTAGGAGCACTCCCTTTAGGAGTGTGCTCCTAATCTCAGCTCGTTACCTGTATAAAAGACACCTGGGAGCCAGAAATCTTTCTGATTGAGAGGGGGTCAAATACTTATTTCCCTCATTAAAATGCTTATCAATTTATAAAAGTTTTCACATGCGTTTTTCTGGATTTTTTTGTTGTTATTCTGTCTCTCACTGTTCAAATAAACCTACCATTAAATTTGTAGACTGATAATTTCTTTGTCAGTGGGCAAACGTACAAAATCAGCAGGGGATCAAATACTTTTTTCCCTCACTGTAACGCGCCAACCAAACAGAGATTTATGGATATAATACATTACTTTTTCTAACAAAAGAACCATGGATTGTCTTCGTTGGACACTTGGGATGCCCTCAGCAGAAGTTCTTTCGAAAGGTAAGTTATTTATTTTAGCTCTTATATGGGTTTTGTGTGACCCGCGCTGGATATGAATTTATGCTAATGTGGAAAATAGGAGAGGTGCTATCCTCAAACAATCAAATGTGGTGCTTTCGCCGTGAAGCTTTTTTGAAATCTGACAATGCTGTGATATTGCCAAGAAGCAGAGCTTTTGATGACTATGAAACACTTGTATATTGGTGCATGTTTAATAATTAAACTTTTGGATTTTGAATTTGGCGCCTTGCATTTCACCGGGTAGTGTCGGGGAGCGCCCCACCGCTCCCTAAGAAGTTAACGTCTGTATTAGTACATACATTTCACAGTAACGTCCCAGCAGTAACAGGTTAGGGTATAAAGAATACAGACAAGTGTTCATGCTTCATTTAAGCAACGTTTATTGTACTTATCAATGTTACGCGTTGTTTGTTTGGTTCTGTTTCTCTCTTCATCTCAGTAGCTTCCGGGTATGCTGGATAAGCACCGGGGTAAGCAATCGGGCTGACTTTGTAGTGCCTGTCCCGAATGGCTCGTTAATGTAAATGGGCATATTGAAAGACCATGTCAGTAGTGATGTGATTTTGTAAATGTTATATTAGTAAGGAGCTTGCTGGTAGACGAGGGAAGGAGGAGCAGGACTTTCTGTCCTGGCTCAAACTGTCTGTGGCGAGCATGCTGGTCATACCCTCTCTTCTGGGACTTCTGGGCTTGCTGAAGGTTTGCCCTAGCTTCCTCTCGGTACCGCTCCAGCCTGTCTCGCATCTGGAGGACGTACTGGACAATCCCCTGTCCTGAGGTAGCTACTGGGGGACCTTCCCAGCACTTCTTCAGCAGGTCCAGTGCAGTGGCAAGGGCCATACCTAATAGGGAGGAAGATGAGCCCGGTGACCTCCTAGGTGCTGCACCCGGACAAGGGTAAGAAGAAGCAAACCTACCATGTGAACCTCCTCAAGGCCTGGGAGGAGAAGGAGGAACTCTCCAAGGGAAAGTCCTTTCTGGTCCTCAGAGTAGAAGAAGAGGACGAGTCGGAGGGGGTCACAGAGGCATGGAAAGGATGAGCGGAGGTCATACTAGCTCACCTAGAAGAAGACAAGCAAGATGAGCTGAAGCAGCTGTTTGGCAAGTATCCGGCCCTCTTAAATCAGAGGCCAGGAAGAACCAAAGTCCTGGAACATGTCATCCGTTTGAAGCCTGGCCAGAACCGTGTCTGCCAGCATCCTTACCGTGTGCCTGAGAGGCTGGTGGTAGCCCTCAAGGAAGAGGTCTACACCATGATAGAGATGGATGTGGTCGGGCCATCGTCAAGTGAAAAGAGGTTTCTTGTGCAGGTGGATGCTTCGGCTGTGGGAATTGGAGCTGTACTGGCCCAAGGGGAGCCAGGAGAAGAGCTTCCCGTGCTGTACCTGAGTCGACAACCTAGCTATAAAGTGGGCATTAGATAGCCTCCGGTACTACCTTCTTGAGAGGGAATTTGATCTGTACATGGACCACAGAGCCCTGACCTGGATCCAGGCCATGAAGGACCGTAATTCTCGTGTGACCAGGTGGTATCTGGAGCTCCAGCCCTTCAGGTTCTGTGTCCGTCGCAAGGCAGGAAAAGAACTTCACGGCGGACTACCTATCCCGGCTCCCGAACCTGGTCGCTTCAGGAGAGGAGGAAGGTAATGTGACGGAGAAGTCCGTCACTGGCCGCGGGCAGCATTTGGTACACTAACATACACACATTCGTCGCGCCTCCCTGCTCCCTTTTCAGCTACGTTAACTACTTAGGGAGAAACGGGGCGCTAGCAGGCTGTTCCCGACACTACCCGGTGAAATGTAAGGCGCCAAATTCAAAATCCAAAAGTTGAATTATTAAACATTCATCAATATACAAGTGTTGCATAGTCATCAAATGCTCTGATTCTTGGCAATATCACAGCGTTGTCAGATATCAAAAAGGCTATACGGCGAAAGCACCACATTTGATTGTTTGAGGATAGCACCTCTCCTATTTTCCACATTAGCATAAATTCATATCCAGCGCGGGTCACACAAAACCCATATAAGAGCTAAAATAAATAACTTACCTTTCGAAGAACTTCTGCTGAGGGCATCCCAAGTGTCCAACGAGGACATCCAATGGTTCTTTTGTTAGAAAAAGTCATTTATTATATCCATAAATCTCTGTTTGGTTGGCGCGTTATGTTCAGAAAATCCACTGTCGAGTCGCCCATTGAACCGTGAAGAGAACGCGTTCAAATTATACCTATCAACTTTGTCCAAACAAATCAAACATCATTTTTAATGTATCCTTAGGTATCCTTTTATGTATATTTACTATAATATTTCAACCGGATTATAGCCTGAACGATAGGAAAGGAAAAAACCACAGAGCGCGTGAACGCGCATGTCATTCTATTGAGTTCCGGGGTCCACGTCTAAATTCTTCTTCTATTGGCTTCTAATTCAACCTAAGGTCATGAAACCCTGTCTAAAGACTGTTGACATCCAGTGGAAGCCATAGGTACTGCAGTCTCAGTCCTAGATAACATAGAAATCAATAGGCAGCCAGGAGAAAAAGGTAATGTACAAAAAAAACTGCAAATCCGGATGGATTTTCCTCAGGTTTTTGCCTGCTATATCAGTTCTGTTATACTCACAGACATTATTTTAACGGTTTTAGAAACTTCAGAGTGTTTCCTATCCAATAGTACTAATTATATATCCTAGTTTCTGGGCCTGAGTGGCAGGTATTTTACTTTGGGCACGCCAGACTCTCCAAAACCGACACCTCGGCTGATGATGCCTAAAGAGTTAACAATGTGGGTCGACACACAAGTTAACGTCTATATTAGTACATACATTTCACAGTAACGTCCCAGCAGTAACAGGTTAGGGTATAAAGTAGCATTAAAAGATTGCGTTTTGACCACGTTCTTTAAGAACCAAACAGCGTTCCATAGTAGAGACAACAATACATCACACAAAGCAGCCACAACTGTCAGTATGAGTGTCCATGATTGAGTCTTTGAATGAAGAGATTGAGATAAAACTGTCCAGTTTGAGTGTTTGTTGCAGCTCGTTCCAGTCGCTGGCTGCAGCGAACTGAAAAGACGAGCGACCCAGGGATGTGTGTGCTTAGGGGACCTTTAACAGAATGTGACTGGCAGAACAGGTGTTGTATGTTGAGGATGAGGGCTGCAGTAGATATCTCTGATAGGGGGGAGTGAGGCCTAAGAGGGTTTTATAAATAAGCATCAACCAGTGGGTCTTGCGACGGGTATACAGAGATGACCAGTTTACAGAGGAGTATAGAGTGCAGTGATGTGTCCTATAAGGAGCATTGGTGGCGAATCTGATGGCCGAATGGTAAAGAACATCTAGCCGCTCCAGAGCACCCTTACCTGCTGATCTATAAATTATGTCCCTGTAATCTAGCATGGGTAGGATGGTTATCTGAATCAGGGTTAGTTTGGCAGCTGGGGTGAAAGAGGAGCGATTACGATAGAGGAAACCAAGTCTAGATGGACAGGTCTTTTTCATTCAAAAGGAGGGAAAAACCAAACAATTGGCAACTAAAGGAAACGGATAGACAGTTTCCATCCAAAACACACATATAGGGGGTTGATCAAATCACAATTAATAAGCTTCCACAACATCTCTAGTTTCCCTGGGGATATAGAGGAGGCCACAAGAATACTCTTCTCAGCCGTAAGGCCCAGGGGCTACCCCAGGCGGTTCCTGAGAGAGGTTAAGGCTGAGGTCAATCAGACATTCCAGACCCATGGAACATAGACGATAGAGAAGGATAACCGCCCTGTGGTTCCATTTGTGGGGATTTATTCTCAGGCTCTGGTGGGGTTCAACTCTGAACTTAAATCTCCTTTTCAACAGGTCCAGAATGATTGTGAGGCTTTGAGAGATTTTAGGGTAATTCCAGCCTATAGGAGGAATGAGAACCTGAGGACATTCTAGTCCATTCAAGCCTGTCTAAGAAGAAAGTCAAAATAAATATTTTACTCAAACAAAGTTTCTGTCCAATAGGCATTCAGCTTGGGGGCCCCAATCAGGCATTAAGTCCAATTGGATACTGGAAATGTGGTTCATGCGATCAAGTGCCTTGTTTGTCATAAACTCATAACAGCCAGAGTTATGGTCAGACAGAAAGACAGACAGACAGACAGTTAGGGTTAGACAGACAGCATTAGGGTTAGACATACAGACACGGACAGAGTTTCTGTCCTCGTGTAGTCTCCTCCTCCTGTCATCCTGTAGTCTCCTCCTCCTGTAGTCTCATCCTGTCCTCCTGTAGACTCATCCTGTTTTCCTGTAGTCTCCTCATCCTGTAGTCTCCTCTTGTCCTCCTGTAGTCTCCTCCTCCTGTCCTCCAAAAGTCTCCTCCTCCTGTCCTCCTGCAGTCTCCTCCCCCTGTCATCCTGTAGTCTCTTCCTCCTGAACTCATGTAATCTCCTCCACCTGTTCTCATCCTCCTTTCTTACAAAATTCTAAAATTTGCTGTGTGGATAAAGCATTCCTCAGAGTTGAAAGAAGATGGAAGATGGCAAGGCCAAAATAAGCAAGCCATTCTGAATGACAAAGAAGTGTTTTACTGAAAGCACCTGACTGAAAGACTATAAGACATGACTGACTGACAACCAGTTCCAGTTTGTTCCAGTCACTAACCAGTCTTACCTACAAGACTGACAACCAGTTCCAGTTTGTTCCAGTCACTAACCAGTCTTACCTACAAGACTGACAACCAGTTCCAGTTTGTTCCAGTCACTAACCAGTCTTTATTTTCAGCCCAAGGCCCAAAGATATTGACTCAGAAACAGACCAAGGCCGCTCAGGTAATACCTCCCATCGTTTCTAAGCATTATCGTTGTACTGGTGTCTATACTGCCAGTCTATACTGTTTTAATCTTGTACCTATTTGTTTGAACTCCACTTATATCTGCTATTGTTAGCTCAAAAGAGAAGCCCACTGTGGTCTGCTCAACCCAGTGCTTTAAGTTCAAATGTGAATTCCATAAACTTGAATACCTCCTTGGTTTTCAAATCATGTAGTGGGCTTGGGCTGTTGCACAATAAAAACCAAAGCCCATGTATGTCAGTTTATAACATTCCATCATTGGTTACTCTGAAACTTCCCCATATTGACATTGGCTGCAGCTTCAGGCCCTATGGTGCTAACCAAGGAAAAGTCATTCACAGTTCTCCTCCTTCCACTATTACTAAAAGGGCTAGACCAAATGGTGCAGTTCTAAGTAATCTGATAGCCATACCAGCTATATCAATATGAACCATCAGACAGGGTCTGCAACTGCCTATTGAACGTAGATTGTTTGAGTTGGAGACTCCATGTGACTTTAAAAATTGTAAAAGACTTGGGTTGATGCATCTGAACACAAGGAGATTAATTCCTTAACTGGATTACATCAAGATCTGGGCTATGCAGACAAATCTGAACATTCTTATATTGACTGAAACTTGGATCTCTGGGGGACAGTCTGGATATTAATATTGAGGGTTATCATGTGTTCAGAGCTGACAGACATGGTAGAGGTGGTGGAGTGGACATTCTTATTAAAAATACGTTTTCTATCTCTTTACTGAAATCCATTTCCCTTGCCAATTTCTTTTTGAGCTACTATCTTTAAGCCTTTGTCTGGAGAAAAATGTACCCATAACTGTTATAGTGTCACGACTTCCGCCGAAGTCGGTCCCTCTCCTTGTTCGGGCGGCCGACATCACCGGCCTTCTAGCCATCGCCGATCCACTTTTCATTTTCCATTTGTTTTGTTTTTGTTTTCTACACACCTGGTTTCAATTCCACAATTACATGTTCATTATTTAACCCTCTGTTTCCCCCATGTTTGTGTGTGTGTTTATATTCATTAGTCAGATTGTTACTATACGACTGGTTGTTTGTTTTGCCGGGTTCTGTTATGTATGCCCGTTCATTTTGGTGAGACCGGTATTTTTCCCGCATCTTTGTGTCATTTGTGTACTGGTGCTGTTTTTGCATTAAATACCTTGTCCACACATCTCTGCTCTCCTGCGCCTGACTCACTGAACCAGTTACCCACAGCCTGACAGAAACACGCACCTCAAATGGAGTCAGCAGGAGCAGGTACCCCGGTACTAGGGGTTGAGGAGCGTGTCCAGCAGCATGAGGCGATGCTACAACATCTCAGCACCGCCATGGATCGCGTCCTACAGACTATGGAGCGCTGGGAGAGAAGAGGAGTTCCTCCAGCGCCTCCACCAGCACCATCAAGGGCACCACTGATCACCCCTCCTTCACCCGGTCCCAGTGGGATTTGGCTCTCCCTTCCGAGGGAGTACGATGGGAAGGCAACGGGATGTCAGGGGTTCTTACTCCAACGGGAGCTCTACCTGGCAACCGCGCACCCGGCTCCTTCGGGCCGTGACAGCGTGTCCGCCCTCGTCTCCTGCCTCTCAGGGAAAGCCCTGGATTGGGCCAACGCCATATGGGAGGAAGGAGGAGCGGTGCTGGACCAATTCGAGGATTTCACCCGCCGCTTTCGGGCAGTCTTCGACCACCCGCCTGAGGGTAGAGCGGCGGGTGAACGTCTCGTGCACCTTAGGCAGGGGACGAGGAACGCACAGGAGTTCGCACTGGACTTCCGGACCCTGGCCGCCGGCGCGGGGTGGAATGACAGGGCCTTGATCGATCACTACCGTTGTAGTTTGCGTGAGGACGTCCGTCGGGAGTTGGCCTGCAGAGACACAACTCTGACCTTCGACCAGCTGGTGGACCTGTCCATCCGGTTGGATAATCTGCTGGCTACCCGCAGACGTCCAGATCGGGGTCTGTTGATTCCATCCCCCAGCACCACCGCTCCGACACCCATGGAGCTGGGAGGTGCTGTAATTAGGGCGACCGGAGGAGTGGCCGCAGAGGGCACACTGCCGGTTGATGCTGGGGAGGTTCCTCTGGGAGTCGAGGCAGCAGGCAGGGCACTCTCGTGTCACCCCAGGTGAGTCGGCACCAAGCTCACCCAGAGTCCTCTGTTGCACACATTTTCATGTACATACATTTTCCTGATTTTTTCCCCCGCATTCCCAGTATAAGGCTCTCGTAGATTCAGGCGCAGCTGGGAATTTTATTGACAGGTCAGTTTAGGGATCCCCATTGTTCCAGTGGATATGCCCTTCCCTGTTCACGCCCTAGATAGTCGACCATTAGGGTCAGGGTTAATTAGGGAGGCCATTTTAGCTGAAGAACTGGTACTCTCTAGGTGGAATGTTAGCTAAAGAGACTGGTACTCTCTAGGTGGAATGTTAGCTAAAGAGACTGGTACTCTCCAGTGGTGAGGAGGAGGAGTCTACCGTGTTTTCGGAAGAATTTTCAGGATTCAGGGCTCACTCAAACATCATTTTAAGCTATTTTTTACTATTGACAGCATCCTGATATCAGGGCCTAAAAACTACAACTTCTTATCTCTATTTCTTGAACTGCATTGTTGGTTAAGAGCTTGTAAGTACGCATTTCACGGTAAGGTCTACACCTGTTGTATTTGGCACGTGACAAAATTTGATATGATTTTAATTAGCCTAAGTCCGAGCTCGTTTTCCCTGGCTAAACTAGCTGGCTAGCTGTACTATGCTAGTTTTCATCCTCATTGCCAAACTTCATAAATACTGCAGGTATGAGGTAGCTATGTACACATACAGCAGGTAAAGTGACTAGGCAAGATAATAGATAACAGTAGCAGCTGCGTATGTGGTGAGTGTGAACGTGTGGCATCAGTAGGAATGTATGTGCATAATGTGTGTGTGTAAGACAACGGTGGCGAAGGATATCATTGATACTTAACACGGATCCAAGTTCAGTTATGAGAACTACTAGTGTCATTGGCGTCATGGACATTTGTGACTGGTCTTGGAACTTTGTCAACGGGCAGCCTCTCTCAGCTTGGCTCCATGGGATATGTAGTGATTTTACCAACACAGCCAACGGGCAGCCTCTCCCAGCTTGGCTCCATGGGATACATGGTGATTTTACCAACACAGCCAGATATGTATACAACAGGTTGTTGGTGTCACCTTCATTGGTCAGGATGGGCTCTTGGTAAAGGCAAGAGCAGAATCAGTGGAATGGTATCAAATAGTGTACAGTCGTGGCCCAAAGTTTTGAGAATGACACAAATATAAATTTCCACAAAGTTTGCTGCTTCAGTGTCTTTAGATATTTTTGTCAGATGTTACTATGGAATACTGAAGTAAAATTACAAGCATTTCATAAGTGTCAAAGGCTTTTATTGACAATTACATGAAGTTGATACAAAGAGTCAATATTTGCAGTGCTGACCCTTCTTTTTCAAGACCTCTGCAATCCACCCTAGCATGCTGTCAATTAACTTCTGGGCCACATCCTGACTGATGGCAGCCCATTCTTGCATAATCAATGCTTGGAGTTTGTCAGAATTTGTGGGTTTTTGTTTGCCCACCCGCCTCTTGAGGATTGACCACAAGTTCTCAATGGGATTAATGTCTGGGGAGTTTCCTGGCCATGGACCCAAAATATCGATGTTTTGTTCCCCGAGCCACTTAGTTATCACCTTTGCCTTATGGCAAGGTGCTCCATCATGCTGGAAAAGGCATTGTTCGTCACCAAACTGTTCCTGGATGGTTGGGAGAAGTTGCTCTCAGAGGATGTGTTGGTACCATTCTTTATTCATGGCTGTGTTCTTAGGCAAAATTGTGAGTGAGCCCACTCCCTTGGCTGAGAAGCAACCCCACACATGAATGGTCTCAGGATGCTTTACTGTTGGCATGACACAGGACTGATGCTAGTGCTCACCTTGTCTTCTCCGGACAAGCTTTTTTCCGGATGCCCCAAACAATCGTAAAGGGGATTCATCAGAGAAAATGACTTTACCCCAGTCCTCAGCAGTCCAATCTCTGTACCTTTTGCAGAATATCAGTCTGTCCCTGATGTTTTTCCTGGAGAAAAGTGGCTTCTTTGATGCCCTTCTTGACAGCAGGCCATCCTCTAAAAGTCTTGCTGGACGTTTTTGGGCGCCCTGAAGCCTTCTTCACAACAATTGAACCGCTCTCCTTGAAGTTCTTGATGATCCGATAAATGGTTGATTTAGGTGCAATCTTACTGGCAGCAATATCCTTGCCTGTGAAGCCCTTTTTGTGCAAAGCAATGATGATGGCACGTGTTTCCTTGCAGGTAACCATTATTGACAGAGGAAGAACAATGATTCCAAGCACCACCCTCTTTTTGAAGCTCCCAGTCTGTTATTCAAACTCAATCAGCATGACAGAGTGATCTCCAGCCTTGTCCTCGTCAACACTCACTCCTGTGTTAACGAGAGAATCACTGACATGATGTCAGCTGGTCCTTTTGTGGCAGGGCTGAAATGCAGTCGAAATGTTTTTTGGGGGATTCAGTTCATTTGCATGGCAAAGAGGGACTTTGCAATTAATTGCAAACTGAGGCAGCAGACTTGGTGAAAATTAATATTTGTGCCATTCTCAAAACTTTTGGCCACGACTGTACATCCAACACATGGTTTCCATGTGTTTGAAGCCATTCCATTAGCAATGTTCCGGTCATTATTATGAGCCGTCCTCCCCTCAGCAGCCTCCTGTGATGTAGTCTTGTACACTTAACCTTTTTTTTTTATACTGACTATTGTATTTGTTGGTTAAATTAGACTTTACTAATATCACGAGGAATCCAGGAACGAGTTAATTGACACAACAAAATGTGAGAAAATAGCAACTCTACAAAGCGCCATGACTACAATGAATGACTAAATTACCTTTGAACACAAAGGGTCCGGAGCGCTTCCTTCTCATTATTCTATGCGATATGTGACTTTGTTATTTGGCTGAGTGCGAGAGGATCAAAACCGCAAAGTATCATGGGTAAACTGATCTGCACATAATGAGTCGTTATTTATGATGCCAAGTGATTTGTAGATATTCAGTTGGAAGTCGCCTGCAGTTGTTTTGATGCTATCGATGGGTTGGTTGTTTAGCAACAAAACCGACCCATGTGCAACTATGGGGCTAAACAGACGGGGTTGGCTTAGATTGTTCACATGTAAACTATATTTTGTCTCCAATATTTATTGAAAACATACATTTGCACAATGAGCACTAGTCTTTCAAAAACATTGTTAATGTTGTTGGTTAGCTAGCTAGCGAATTCTTGCCATATTATCAATGACAGTCAAAACAACACAGTATCAAGAACAAGATAAAACTAATTGAAAATAGCCACTTACGATTCCCCGCGACAGTTTGTCATTGTTCCTATCTGGCCATCCAAAATCACAACACACAACATTCTGGCTCATTGAAGCATGCGCATTGTTTGTGACATTCTCAGCTAGCCAGTCTATTAAAACAGAAACATTTGGGAGTGTCACGCCCTGGCCATAGAGAGCCCTCTGGGTTCTCTATGGTGTGTTAGGTCAGGGCGTGACTAGGGGTTTCTAGTGTTTTCTATGTTTTGGTTTTGTGTGGTTCCCAATTAGAGGCAGCTGTTGTTCGTTGCCTCTAATTGGGAATCCTATATAGTTTGTTCATTCCCCCACCTGGGTTGTGGGTGAGTGTACTGTCTATTTGTATGTGCTGTGTTGCGCTACATTTATTCGATCGTTTGCTCTTTGTATTTTGAAAGTTCTCTTTATTAAATATGTGGAACTACAACCACGCTGCGCCTTGATCTACTTCTTCCGACAGGGAGTGGGATGTCTCGCTTCCTCTTCCATCCCTGATGTGGATTCTTTGCAGGCTGGATTCCGCTGGATATGGGAAAGCATTATGCTAAAGTACACCCACCTCTGGAGATACAAAACATAAATAAAAACATCACGGTTTCTGAATCACAACCATTTAGTATGAATAAAGTCCTTTTATAAACCTTTATAATACATTCACATATTTACAGCATATGCAGAGACCTTATGAAAAAAACGCAACAATTGGATCGAATAATTGCATGTTCTTACTTCTCATCACCAAGAATTTCCCCCACAGTAGTACACAGATATACATAGTAAAAAGACAAATGTTTCCACTAGAAATTGTCAAAAGATCTAAGTAAACCCAAAGTACAATACTTGTCTAAGAGTGGAAATACAAAATATAATTAAAAACATTTAATTGGAAAAGGGTATAGAGGTAGTACGATTTCACTGCAAGGAGTTGGTTGGCCCCCTCTCAAGCAGTGTGTCAGAGGTATGGACAATACAACTTTCAGTTTCAAACACATATCCATGGAGCTCAGACCAAAAAGATATCCTTTGTAACTGAGGCACAGTTGTTCCTTCAAGCTGACAGGCCACCCTAGGGTCTTCACTTCACACACATAGTAATAATCTTCAGGATGGCATCTCTGGGGTAAAAACAAGGGAACAACCAGGTATACTGTACTGTATAATGTGAAAATACATATCTGTTCAGTTCTGATATATTCAAAAACAGACCCAAAACTGTAGTCTTTAAAACAGAAAATGATCTTCATGAATGATAAGATAACAAACCTGATAAAAGGGATATATGACAAGCCATACCTGCAGAGAAGAGAAAACAGATCATTCAATTAAACACATTCCACATCAATCAAAGCCTGAAACTGTTATCACACATAGCTTGCATAGATTTAGAACACATATTACAACAGGAACAAAAGCGAACTCACCAGGCAAATGCTATGAATTGCAAAATGCAAAACAACAAAGCGAGACCAATGTTCTTCCACTAGAAAAAAACAGTTAATATAACCACAGTCAATAATCACCTAATATAAACCACAGTAAAAAGTCACCTAATATAAACCACAGTAAAAAGTCACCTAATATAACCCACAGTTAATAACCACCGTTAATATAACCACAGTTAATAACCACCTAATGTAACCACAGTAAATAGTCACCTAATATAACCACCTAATATAACCACAGTTAATAACCACCTAATGTATCCACAGTTAATAACCACAGTTAATAACCAGCTAATATAACCACAGTTAATAACCACCTAATGTAACCACAGTTAATAACCACCTAATGTAACCACAGTTAATAACCACCTAATGTAACCACAGTTAATAACCACCTAATGTAACCACAGTTAATAACCACCTAATGTAACCACAGTTAATAACCACCTAATGTAACCACAGTTAATAACCACCTAATGTAACCACAGTTAATAACCACCTAATGTAACCACAGTAAATA
>QNTS01002487.1:71065-126270 GCA_003317085.1 Hucho hucho
TAACCACCGTTAATAACCAGCTAATGTAACCACCGTTAATAACCAGCTAATGTAACCACCGTTAATAACCAGCTAATGTAACCACCGTTAATAACCAGCTAATGTAACCACCGTTAATAACCAGCTAATGTAACCACCGTTAATAACCAGCTAATGTAACCACCGTTAATAACCAGCTAATGTAACCACAGTTAATAACCACCTAATATAACCACAGTTAATAATCAGCTAATATAACCACAGTTAATAACCAGTTAATAACCAGCTAATAACCAGCTAATGTAAACACAGTTAATAACCAGCTAATATAACCACAGTTAATAACCAGCTAATATAACCACAGTTAATAACCAGCTAATATAACCACAGTTAATAACCACAGTTAATAATCAAATCTATCATCAGCTACAGGGAACTTTGACCTTCGGCCATGAGACTATAGGTAACCGCTGATCTTGAACATTAAATAACTATTTTGTCATATAATAATGAACGGAGTGGCTGCGGGCCCGATATGATAATGAACAGCTAGTTTGTCCTCCTCTGGCTACATTGACTTAAATACAAAACCTAAGAGGCTCATGGTTCTCACCCCCTTTGATTGACTTACACAGTAATTATGACAACTTCCAGAGGACGTCCTCCAACATTTTGGAGCTCTTGCAGCAAGAACTGACATGTTGTCCACCCAATCAAAGGATTATAGAATTAATCTAGTACTAAAAGCATTAGCTACAGCTAGCTAGCACTGCATAAAATGTGCTGAGTAGAAAATACTTTAACAGTTTTGAACAAATACATTTCTTTAAAAAAAAAAAATGGAGAGGCAAGTGAGAGAGACCTATATTTAGTTGCATCTTTTTCACTTAGCTAGCAAATGCAGCTTGCTACTTTAGCCTACTCAAACACCCAGCTTAAACAGAGGGAGGCTATGTTAGCTAGCTGGCTATGGCTACCCAACACTGGAAACCAAATTCTTACAAGCTTTTGGTTGTATTAATTTATTGCCACCGGGGCCCGCTGGTGTAACTGCTAAACTGCTTGCTGACTGTACTGCATGATTGTAATTCGGCTTGGCCCCTAAGACACTCAAACTTTTACAGATGAGCCATTAAGAGCATCCTGTCGGGCTGTATCACCGCCTGGTACAGCAACAGCACCGTCCGCAACCGCAGGGCTCTCCAGAGGGTGGTGTGGTCTGCCCAACGCATCTGCCTGTCCTCCAGGACATTTACAGCACCCGGTGTCACAGGAAGGCCAAAAAGATCAAAGATCTCAGCCACCCGAGCCACGGCCTGTTCACCCCACTAACAGCCAAAAAGACGAGGTCAGTACAGGTGCATCAAAGCTGGGACCGAGAGACTGAAAAACAGCTATCTCAAGGCCATCAGACTGTTAAATGGTCACCACTAGCCGGCCCCCGCCCAGTACCCTGCCCTGAACTTTAGTCACTGTCACTAGCCAGGTACCACCGGGTTACTCAACCCTGCACCTTTGAGGCTGCTGCCCTATGTACATAGACATGGAATCACTGGTCACTTTCATAATGGAACACTGGTCATTTTAATAATGTATACATACTGTTTTAGCCATTTCATATGTATACAGTGCCTTCGGAAAGTATTCAGACTCCTTGACTATTTCCACATTGTTATGTTACAGCCAATGGTGTAAAGTACTTAAGTAGTACTTTCAAGTATCTTTACTTGTAGTATCTGTACTCTACTAATTTATATTTGACTCACAAAACACAAATGCTTTGTTTGTAAATTAAATGTCTGGGTATTGGAGTGTGCCCCTGGCTATCCGTAAATTAAAGAAACAAGAACATGTGCTGTCTGGTTCGCATAATAAGGAATTTGAAATTATTCATATTTAGACTTTCGATACTTAAGTATATTTAAAGCCAAATACCATTACTCAAGTACAGTGCATGTGAGAGCGAAAACCAAGCCATGAGGTCGAAAGGAACTGTCCGTACAGCGCCGAGACAGGAATGTGTCAAGGCACAGAAAAAAAATATTCTGCAGCATTGAAGGTCCCCAAGAACACAGTGGCCTCAATCATTCTTAAATGGAAAAAGTTTGTAACCACCTAAACTCATCCTAGAGCTTGTCGCCCGGCTCTAGAGTTCATGTGTGGAGATGGGAGAACCTTCCAGAAGGACAACAACCCTAAGCACACAGGCAAGACAACGCAGGATTGGCTTTGGGACAAGTCTCTGAATGTCCTTGAGGGGGCCAGCCAGAGCCCGGACTTGAACCCGATCGAACACCTCTAAAGAGACCTGAAAATAGCTGTTCAGCAACGCTCCCCATCCAACCTGACAGAGTTTGAGAGGAGAAGAATGGGAGAAACTTCCCAAATACAGGTGTGCCAAGCTTGTAGCGTCATACCCAAGAAGACTTGAGGCTGTAATCACTACCAAAGGTGCTTCAAAAAATACCTGCGTAAAGGGTCTGAATACTTCTGTAAATTTGATACCTGTTTTATTTTTAAGAAATTTCAAAAAACCTCTTCACTTTGTCATTATGGGGTATTGTGTGTAGATTGATGAGGAACAAATTGAATTTAATACATTTTAGAATAAGGCTGTAACGTAACAAAATGTGGAAAAAGTGAAGGGGTCTCAATACTGTATATGAGCAAACTGAACATACGTCTGAGGACGGCTTAAACCTTTTAATTATCGGCCGTGGCTGCGGATCCGACTTGGATCACGTTTTGCATATTCTCTACTTTACGTGCAGAGAACAGGCTACTCAGGCAAATGGTGCTTGTTTTAATAAAGTTAGATCAAAGCTGAATCAATGACTGCAAGATCACATATTGTAATGTTGTTTTTTTATTTTACCTTTAATTTAACTATGCAAGTCAGTTAAGAACAAATTCTTATTTACAATAATGGCCTACATCGGCCAAACCCGGACGCCGCTGGGCCAATTGTACGTCGCGCTATGGAACTCCCAGTCGGTTGTGATCCCCTTGCAAAAATGTTGCTTTGTCATTATGGGGTATTGTGGTATAAATGGGTAAATATGTTATTATGTGTGTAGATTGAGGGGATTTTATTTTAATCATTTTAGAATAAGGCCAAAATGTGGAAAAAGGGGTCTGAATACTTTCCATATCTGCTGGACTGTTCATCTGCTGGACTGATCTCAGGCCCTGTGTGTAGTTAACTGACCCTCTCTGCCCATTCGTCGCCATTTTACCTGTTGTTGTTGTCCTAGCTGGTTAGCTGTTGTTGTCTTAGCTAGCTCTCCCAATAAACACCTGTGATTGCTTTATGCCTCGCTTTATGTCTCTGGGATAATAATGGTGTTGATGTGAGCCATGACCAGCCTTTCAAAGCATTTCATGGCTACAGACGTGAGTGCTATGGGTCGGTAGTCATTTAGGCAGGTTACCTTGGTGTTCTTGGGCACAGGGACTACGGTGGTCTGCTTGAAACATGTTGGTATTACAGACTCAGACAGGGAGAGTGTGAAAATGTCAGTGAAGACACTTGCCAGTTGGTCTGAAATGACCAACTGAAATAGCTACTATTGTATCAATATGTTTTGACCATGACAGTTTATAATCCAGGGTTACTCACAGCAGTTTAGTCACCTCAACTTCCACATTATTTATTACAAGATATAGTTGAGGTTTAGGGAATGATTTTTCCCAAACACAATGCTTTTAGTTTTAGAAATATTTAGGACTAACTTATTCCTTGCCACCCATTCCAAAACTAACTGCAGCTCTTTGTTTGTTAAGTGTTGCAGTCATTTCAGTCGCTGTAGTAGCTGACGTATATAGTGCTGAGTCATCCACATACATAGACACTCTGGCTTTACTCAAAGTCAGTGGCATGTCATTAGTAAAGATTGAAAAAAGTAAGGGGCCTAGACAGCTGCCTTGAGGAATTCCTGATTCTACATGGATTATGGAGGCGCTTCCATTAAAGAACACCCTCTGTGTTCTGTTAGACAGGTAACTCTATCCACATTATACCAGGGGGTGTAAAGCCATAACACATACGTTTTTCCAGCAGCAGACTTATCGATAATGTCAAAAGCCGCACTGAAGTCTAAAACAGCCCCCAAATCTTTTTATAATCAATTTCTCTCAGTCCTATCATCAGTCAATTGTCTAAGTGTTGTGTTGCTGAATGTCCTCCCCTATAAGCATACTGAAAGTCTGTTGTCAATTTGTTTAACAGTGAAATAGCATGGTAAAACACCAATTTTTTTTCAGAAGTTTACTAAGGGTTGGTAACAGGCTGATTGGTTGGCTACTTGAGCCAGTAAAAGGGGGCTTTACTATTCTTAGGTAGCGGAATTACTTTTGCTTCCCTCCAGGCACATACTTTTTAGTAGGCTTAAATTGAAGATATGGCAAATAGGAGTGGCAATATCGTCCGCTATTATCCTCAGTAAATTTCCATCCAAGTAGTCAGACCCCAGTGGCTTGTCATTGTTGATATACAGTACCAGTCAAAAGTTGACACATACTCATTCAAGGGTTTTTCATTATTTGTACTATTTTCTAAGTTGCAGAATAATAGGGAAGACATCAAAACTATGAAATAACACATATTGAATCATGTAGTAACAAAAAAAATTTTGGAAACTAATTAAAACATATTTTATATTTGAGATTCTTCAAAGTAGCCACCCTTTGCCTTGATGACAGCTTTGCACACTCTTGGCATTCTCTCAACCAGCTTCACCTGGAATGCTTTTCCAACAGTCTTGAAGGAGTTCCCACAAATGCTGAGCACTTGTTGGCTGCTTTTCCTTCACTTTGCGGTCCAACTCATCTCAAACGGCTTGAGGTTGGGTGATTGTGGAGGCCAGGTCATCCGATGCAGCACTCAATCACTCTCCTTCCTGGTCAAATAGCCCTTACAGTCCGGAGGTGTGTTGGGTCATTACCTTGTTGAAAAACAGATGATAGTCCCACTAAGTGCTAATCAGATGGAATGGCGTATCGCTGCAGAATGCTGTGGTAGCCATGCTGGTTAAGTGTGCCTTGAATTCTAAATAAATCACTGACAGTGTCACCAGCAAAGCACCCCCACACCACCTCACACCAGAATGGTAACTAATGAATTCATCCTCTGCAGCAGAGGTAACTCTGGCTCTTCCTTTCCTGTGGCGGTCCTCATGAGAGTTAGTTTCATCGTAGCGCTTGATGGTTTTGGCAACTGAACATGAAGGAACTTTCAAAGTTCTTGACATTTTCCCCATTGACTGACCTTCATGTCTTAACTTCTTCTCCCGACACTACCAGGTGAAATGCAAGGCGCCAAATTCAAAATCCAAAAGTTGAATTATTAAACATGCATCAATATACAAGTGCTTCATAGTCATCAAAAGCTCTACTTCTTGGCAATATCACAGCGTTGTCAGATTTCAAAAAGGCTTTACAGCAAAAGCACCACATTTGATTGTTTGAGGGTAGCACCTAACATATTTTTGCCATTACCATAATTTCATAAGCCTCCACGGTTCACAGAAAACACATTTCACAGCGAAAACAAATCAATTACCTTTTGAAGAACTTCTGCTGAGGGCTTCCCAGTGTCCAACGAAGACAATCCATGGTTCTTTTGTTAGAAAAAGTAATGTATCTTATCCATAAATCTCCGTTTGGTTGGCGCGTTATAATCAGAAAAAACAGCGTCGACTCCTCCATTGAAACGTGAAGAGAACTCGTTCAACTTATACCTATAAACTTGTCCAAGAACAATCAAACATCATTGTAAATGTATCCTTAGGAACACTTTTATGTATAAATAGCATAATATTTCAACCGGAATATAAACTGGGCAATAAGAAAGGAAAAAAACAAAGAACGTGGCAGCCGGGAGCGCGCATTCACTTGTATTGAGACCTGCGTGGACACTTCCTTATTCCTCTTCTTCTCTGCTCTAAAAGCAGCTAAGAAGAATCAAATCACTTTCTCGAGACTGTTGACATCCAGAGGAAGCGATAGGTACTGCATTCATATGCCCTTATAAGGGCATTTTCATAAGGGAGGGGCTCTAAATGAGGCAATGATTCAAAACCACTTTTTCCAGGACAGAAATTCCTCAGGGTTTTGCCTGCCATATCCGTTCTGTTATACTCACAGACAAAATGTTAACACTTTTAGAAAATCCAGTGTTTCCTATCCAATGGTACTAAATATGTGCATATCCTATTTTCTGGGCCTGAATGGGAGGCATTTTACTTTGGGCACGCCAGGGTCTCCAAAACGGTCACCTCATGCGCTGCTCCCAAAGAAGTTAAAGTAATGATGGACTGCCGTTTCTCTTTGCTTATTTGAGCAGTTCTTGCCATAATATGGACTTTGTATTTTACCAAATAGGGATATCTTCTGTATACCACCCCTACCTTCTCGCAACACAATGCGTTTGAGCCAATCAGTTAAGGAAAGAAATTTTACTAATTCACTTTTAACAAGGCACACCTTAGAGCGGTGGACTTGTAACCGGTAGGTTGCTGGATCGAATCCCCGAGCTGACAAGGTAAACATCTGTTGTTCTGCCCCTGAACAAGGCAATTAACCCACTGTTCCCCGGAAGACCGTCATTGTAAATAAGAATTAGTTCTTTACTTCTTTACTGATCAAACTTTATTTGCTGAATACAACAGGTGTAGACCTTACAGTGAAATGCTGAATACAACAGGTGTAGACTTTACCGTGAAATGCTGAATACAACAGGTGTAGACCTTACAGTGAAATGCTGAATACAACAAGTGTAGACTTTACCGTGAAATGCTTACTTACAAGGCCTTAACCAACAGTGCAGTTCAAGAAGAAGAAAATATTTACCAAGTAGACTAAAATAAAAAGTAATGATAAAAAGTAACACAATAAGAATAACGAGGCTATATTCAGGGGGCGTCGGTACCGAGTCAGTGTGCAGGGGTACAGGCTAGTTGAGGTAATCTGTACATGTAGGTGGGGGCGAAGTGACTATGCATAGATAACAAACAAACAGCGAGTAGCAGCAGTGTACAAGAGGGGGGGTGGTCAATAATGTTGGAATTTTTATGAATTGTTCAGCAGTCTAATGGCTTGGGGATAGAAGCTGTTGAGGAGCCTTTTGGTCCTAGATTTGGTGCTCCGGTACCGCTTGCCGTGCAGTAGCAGAGAAAACAGTCATATAAACATATATATTTTGATTTGTTTAACACTTTTTTTGGTTACTACAGAATGTGATGTCTTCACTATTATTCTACAATGTAGAGAATAGTAAAAATAAATGAATGAGTAGACGTGTCCAAACTTTTGACTGGTACTGTACAACAATAATTTTCTCACCTCTTCCACACTTACTTTATAGAATTCAGTGACACGAGCCTACCAGACAAGCTAAATTACTTTCTGTGCTTCGAGGCAAGTAACACTGAAGCATGCATGAGAGCACCAGCTGTTCCGGACGACTGTGTGATCACGTAGCCAATGTAAGACCTTTAAAACAGGTCAACATTCACAAGGCCGCAGGGCCAGACGGATTACCAGGACGTGTACTCAGAGCATGCGCTGACCAACTGGTAAGTGTTTTCACTGACACTTTCAACCGGTCCCTGACCAAGTCTGTAATACCTACATGTTTCAAGTAGACCTCCATAGTCCCTGTGCCCAAGAACACCAAGGTAACCTGCCTAAATGACTACCAACCCGTAGCACTCACGCCAGTAGCCATGAAGTGCTTTGAAAGGCTGGTCATGGCTCACAAACACAATAATCCCAGAAACCCTAGACCCACTTGCATACCACCCCAACAGAGCCACAGATGATGCAATCTCTACTGCACTCCACACTGCCTTTTCCCACCCCATAGTGCCCTCTCCTACCTGGACAAAAGGAACACCTACAACTGGAGCCTGGACATCCAGACGGGACGACCCCAGGTGGTATGGGTAGGCAACAACACATCTGTCACACTGATCCTCCTCAGGGGTGCTTAGTCCCCTACTGTACTCTGTTCACCCACGACTGCATGGCCAAACTTCTCCAACATTAAGTTTCCGACAACAACGGTGGTAGGCCTGATCACCGACAACGATGAGACAGCCTATAGGGAAGAGGTCAGAGACCTGACAGTGTGGTGCCAGAACAACAACAACCTCTCCCTCAACATGATCAAGACAAAGGAGCTGATCGTGGACTACAGGTGCAACACTCACTACCAAGTTCCAAACTGCCTCTGGAAGCAACGTCAGCAAAATAACTGTTCCTCAGGAGATTCATGAAATGGGTTTCCACGCTACCTGCCCAAATGCATTATGACAACTGTAAAGTTTGGTGGAGGAGGAATAATGGTCTGGGGCTATTTTTCATGGTTTGGGCTAGGCCCTTTAGTTCCAGTGAAGGGAAATCTTAACGCTACAGCATACAATGACATTCTAGATGATGACATTCCAACTTTATAGCAACAGCACGGGGAAGGCCTTTTCCTGTTTCAGCATGACAATGCCCCCGTGCACAAAGCGAGGTCCATACAGAAATATTAATATGACCAACGCCATATTAATGCCCATGTTTTTGGAATGAGATGTTCGACGAGCAGGTACTTTTGGCCATGTAGTGTATATGTTCAATTTGCTCCTAGCAGCACACATGTTCAGTTTGCTCTTAGCACAACTCAGCTAGGCGAAGCGAAGGTCTGTGCTCACATACTCCCTAAAGACCTGGCAATTTTACTGTTGTTTGTCCCTCGTGAGCCACCATAGCAACATAGCCAAAACACTTCCTCAAAATAAAATCAGAATTAATCTAAGATAAATCAAGAAATCTGTAATTAACTGACATTTTTTGCCGAGTCACAGAATTTTACTTTAACTAATATGTTTGGCGCAGTATTTCTGAAGTGAAAAAATGTGCATGAAAACTAGTCGTCTCTCGTTGAATGACAAACACTTAATTGAAGAAATCCTGTCCATAGTTCCTGTTCCTACTAGGACCAATCACTGACTAGTGGGCGTAAACTTTGGCAACCGAATATCTTTTTGTGTGCACAAACAGCCAAATAAAAACTTGCTGAAAACATCACAAAATTCATCAAAATATAGGCTTAACTCACCCAGAAGGCTGCACAGAGAGTCAACACAAGACATGTCTAGAAAACAGAACAGAAAACAAGTTCATTCAAACTTGATGTACCTTTGGTTTCTTTCTAGGATTCTCATTCTTTTCATATTCACATAGTGCTACAAAATGACATCAATGGGAATGCAGTCCTTTCTAAACCTAGAATGAGTAGCTGGTACTCACCAACATGATAGTAGTGGCCAGGGCTCTGGTCTTGTCACACATCCTCTTCAGCTGTTTGACTGGTCCCATCAGGAACATGGTGCTGATAGGACAGAGATATAACTGTTATTATCTATGTGCTGAGGACAGGTTAGGTTTAGTTAGAGACGGCTAAGGAAACACTCACATAGGACACAATAAACCTCTGTTATAGATTGTTTACATGTTTCTAAGGACAGAATCACATATCAGGGCATTGACAGTTTACTGAATCATGTTTGTCATGAAGGAAATGTCATAATGAAAAGGTCCTGAGTCGTCAGGTGTTGAGGGCATTCGGCTGAATCTCACCTGCAGAGTGAACAGAGGTTTCCAAAGGTATAAAATATGATGAAGAGGAGGATTCCTACTTTGGGGATGAAGAGCATACAGACTCCCTGTAGAGGCAAGACAGATCATTTATCAGTTTCAACCTCAAAATTTAAGATGTCATTAATTTAACAATTTATTTAAGGGGGAGTGCAGTCAAAAACGTGATTTCCTGCTGTTTTTATGATATTTCCACACTATGATGTCAAAAAATCACTCTGAAATTGTGAAAATTAACGAGAAGTCCTTTAAAATTTTAAGAGCATTTTGAAAACAATGCGAGGAATTCCAGCCTGTTAATGTGGGATGTCGTTTTTTTCCCCAGAACATGAAATCACAATCGGATCAGATTATTCTGACCAATGACCAGTCATGTTTTATTTGCACATGCATCTTCCTACTATGGGGGTAAGGTGAGTAAGCTCTAGAGAGTCTAGACCCTTCAAACTCAACGCTGAATCTCCAAGCCAGTTCCACTGCATTTTTCATTGTTCCCCTCTAATCAGGGACTGATTTAGACCTGGGACACCAGGTGTGTACAATTCATTATCCGGTAGAACAGAAAACCAGCAGCAGGCACCGGACCTCGTAGAGTAAAAGTTGAATACCCCTGGTCTAGACAATTCTATCTGCCAAGCAGGGCTGTGTATGTAAATATATTTTAATTTGTATCAACACACCCAGATTGAGAATTACAATGGCAAAAGGAGGCTCAGGGAAATAAATGATAAAAAATATGTTTGGAGTTATTTTTATGAAATAAACAATGATTTATTAGACATACAGTGATGATGCATGGGGGCTGTAAGGCATCTATGAGCCATGACTTGACAAGTTCCTACAGGACTCCTATAGAACCATGCCAGATTTCATGCCAGCCAATAAAGTAGTGACTAATGCCAGTTTGTCAGGTGTACCCAGTAAAACAAGCTGCAAGTGAACTATTTCCTTTAAAGGGATTTTGGCAACGAAGCCCTTTACCTACTTCCCCAGAGTCAGATGAACTTGTGGATACCATTTGTATGTCGCTGTGTCCAGTATGAAGGTTAGAGGTAGAGGTAGTTTCCTGAGCAAAAGATAACTCACAGCACAATGACTGGGCGTTTACAGGAACAGCTAGCATAAAACTAGTTAGCAACTTCCTTCAAACTGCATGCAGAGAAAATGGTATCCACGAGTTCATCGGACTCTGGGGGAAGTAGATAAAGGGCTTCGTTGCCAAAAGGAAAAGTATCCCTTTAAGTCATGTGGGGCAGAGCACATGTAGGTGATGTGTTTCACCTGGAAAAAAAAAAAGAGCACACAATGCCTCTGAATTAAACAAAAGAGTTGGACATTCCTGAGTGCAGGATAAACCTGTAGGCCCACATCTCTCTGGATGCACAAGGTGTCTGGTGGGTGGAGCGCAAATAAGCACAAACACACATTGTAATTCTGTAAATAATTGTACGTAGGAAAGCAACATATTCAAATCCACTTACCAAGACTGAGCAGATGACCCCAATCACAAAACAGATAATAAATCCCTTCACTCGTGTACCCCAACCCAAAGTAGATGCTTCATTCGCTGCCTGAACCATGTAAAGTCATTCAGTGAGGAGCCACAGGTCGAGTTCACGTGAGAGAGAAGATGCATTGATTTAAGAATTTACTTTACATTAAATTGGATTCGTTTACTTTCATATATTTTACACTTTAATGGGTGAATCACAAATTATTATTACGTTTATATAATAATGCCAGTGGATTAAATGTTTAAATATTAGTCTATAATATCAATTTATACTACATTTCAATTGTTTTTTTTACCTGCAAGATGTTGCCGTTTTCATTGGGTCCATCCGTTCCGCTCAAAACTGATTTAAGTTTGTCCATGACTTTTAACGCGTCGGCTGAGCGCAGTAAATCAGGAATGATGATCGGATGTGAGATTTATGTTGCTTCGCGGTGTGACGAGATTAATCACGAAGCAGAAACAAGAAGTGAAGACGTTGCAAAGAGCCCCAGTGGGAGGAGCTCGGCATGTTGCTCTGCACTGGGACACATTCCTACGGAGAGGATGACAACAGGAATGACTGACTGATCTACAAATAATAATGACTAGTTATTTATGACGCAGGTTTGTTTGTAGATTAGTCAGTTGGCAGTCACCTGCACTGTTGGCTGCAATGTCAAACATGCCCAAGTCCTCACATTTTACAATGGGTCCGTGATGGTTCTGTGTGGTTATGATAGTATATTTGAGACAAGGGTATTGCAGTGAATCTTTGAGTAACAAACAGGGAAACAATGAGTCCCAGACAGTTGTTATTCTGCCTAAGTGTGGCGCTGCTTCTATGGATTAATTAGTGACCAGAGCAAGTTGGAAGACTGCCAACTGACTGATCTACAAATCACCTGGCATCATAAATAACTACTCATTATGTGTAGACCAGTCAGTCAGTCACAATTTACCCATGATACACTACGGTTGTGATGCTCTCCAACATGGCCAATAGGTTCTCACCTCAGAGGATTACCCATGATACATTACGGATGTGATGCTCTCCAACATGGCCAATAGGTTCTCACCTCAGAGGATTACCCATGATACATTACGGATGTGATGCTCTCCAACATGGCCAATAGGTTCTCACCTCAGAGGATTACCCATGATACATTACGGATGTGATGCTCTCCAACATGGCCAATAGGTTCTCACCTCAGAGGATTACCCATGATACATTACGGTTGTGATGCTCTCCAACATGGCCAATAGGTTCTCACTTCAAAGGTTTAGAGCAGAGAAGAAGAGGAATAAGGAAGTGTCCACGCAGGTCTCAATACAAGTGAATGCGCGCTCCCGGCTGGCACGTTCTTTGTTTTTTTCCTTTCTTATTGCCCAGTTTATATTCCGGTTGAAATATTATACTATTTATACATAAAAGTGTTCCTAAGGATACATTTACAATTATGTTTGATTGTTCTTGGACAAGTTTATAGGTATAAGTTGAACGAGTTCTCTTCACGTTTCAATGGATGATTGGAGAGAAAATATAACGCGCCAACCAAACAGAGATTTATGGATATAATACATGACTTTTTCTAACAAAAGAACCATGGATTGTCTTCGTTGGACACTTGGGAAGCCCTCAGCAGAAGTTCTTCAAAAGGTAATTGATTTGTTTTCGCTGTGAAATGTGTTTTGTGTGAACCGCATGGTTTATGAATTTATGGTAATGGCAAAATATGTGGGGTGCTATCCTCAAACAATCAAATGTGGTGCTTTCGCCATAAAAGCCTTTTTGAAATCTGACAACGCTGTGATATTACCAAGAAGCATAGCTTTTGATGACTATGAAACACTTGTATATTGATGCATGTTTAATAATTCAACTTTTGGATTTTGAATTTGGCGCCTTGCATTTCACCTGGTAGTGTCGGGAGTGGGGCGCTAGCGCCCCAGCGCACCTTGCTGCTCCTTAAGAAGTTAACAGGAAGCCAGTGTAGAGAGGCTAGTACTGGAGTAATATGATACAATTTTGGGGTTCTAGTCAAGATTCTAGCAGCCATGTTTAGCACTAACTGAAGTTTATTTAGTGCTTTATCCGGGTAGCCGGAAAGTAGAGCATTGCAGTAGTCTAACCTAGAAGTTACAAACGCATGGATTAACTTTTCTGCATCATTTTTGGACAGAAAGTTTCAGATTTTTACAATGTTACGTAGATGGAAAAAAGCTGTCCTTGAAACAGTCTTGATATGTTCGTCAAAAGAGAGATCAGGGTCCAGAGTAACGTGGAGGTCCTTCACAGTTTTATTTGAGACGACTGTACAACCATCAAGATTAATTGTCAGATTCAACAGAAGATCTCTGTTTCTTGGGACCTAGAACTAGCATCTCTGTTTTGTCAGAGTTTAAAAGTAGAACATTTTCCACCATCCACTTCCTTATGTCTGAAACACAGGCTTCCAGGGAGGGCAATTTTGGGGCTTCACCATGTTTCATCGAAATGTACAGCTGTGTGTCATCCGCATAGCAGTGAAAGTTAACATTATGTTTCCGAATGACATCACCAAGTGGTAAAATATATAGTGAAAACAATAGTGGTCCCAAAACAGAGCCTTGAGGAACACCGAANGTAGACCAATTTGGGTTTCCAATCTCTCCAAAAGAATGTGGTGATCGATGGTATCAAAAGCAGCACTAAGGTCTAGGAGCACGAGGACAGTTGCAGAGCCTCGGTCTGACGCCATTAAAAGGTCATTTACCACCTTCACAAGTGCAGTCTCAGTGCTATGATGGGGTCTAAAACCAGACTGAAGCGTTTCGTATACATTGTTTGTCTTCAGGAAGGCAGTGAGTTGCTGCGCAACAGCTTTTTCTAAAATTTTTGAGAGGAATGGAAGATTCGATATAGGCCGATAGTTTTTTATATTTTCTGGGTCAAGGTTTGGCTTTTTCAAGAGAGGCTTTATTACTGCCACTTTTAGTGAGTTTGGTACACATCCGGTGGATAGAGAGCTGTTTATTATGTTCAACATAGGAGGGCCAAGCACAGGAAGCAGCTCTTTCAGTAGTTTAGTTGGAATAGGGTCCAGTATGCAGCTTGAAGGTTTAGAGGCCATTATTATTTTCATCAATGTGTCAAGAGATATGGTACTAAAAACCTTGAGTGCTCTCTTGATTTTATGTCCTGGCAAAGTTGTGTGGACTCAGGACAACTGAGCTTTAGAGGAATACGCAGATTTAAAGAGGAGTCCGTAATTTGCTTTCTAATGATCATGATCTTTTCATCAAAGAAGTTCATGAATGTATCACTGCTAAAGTGAAAGCCGTCCTCTCTTGGGGAATGCTGCTTTTTAGTTAGCTTTGCGACAGTATCAAAAATAAATTTTGGATTATTCTTATTTTCCTCAATTAACTTGGAAAAATAGGATGATCGAGCAGCAGTGAGGGCTCTTCGATACTGCACGGTATTGTCTTACCAAGCTAGTCGGAAGACTTCCAGTTTGGTGTGGCGCCAGTTCCGTTCCAATTTTCTGGAAGCTTGCTTCAGAGCTCAGGTATTTTCTGTATACCAGGGAGCTAGTTTTTTTATGGCAAATGTTTTTTGTTTTTAGGGGTGCGACTGCATCTAGGGTATTGCGCAAGGTTACATTGAGTTCCTCAGTTAGGTGGTTAACTGATTTTTGTACTCTGACGTCCTTGGGTAGGCGGAAGGATTCTGGAAGGGCATCTAGGAATCTTTGGGTTGTCTGAGAATTTATAGCACGACTTTTGATGATCCTTGGTTGGGGTCTGAGCAGATTATCTGTTGCGATTTCAAACGTAATAAAATGGTGGTCCGATAGTCCAGGATTATGAGGAAAAACATTAAGATCCACAATATTTATTCCACGGGACAAAACTAGGTCCAGAGTATGACTGTGGCAGTGAGTAGGTCCGGAGACATGTTGGACAAAACCGACAGTGTCGATGATGGCTCCAAAAGCCTTTTGGAGTGGGTCTGTGGACTTTTCCATGTGAATATTAAAGTCACCAAAAATTTGAATATTGTCTGCCATGACTACAAGGTCCGATAGGAATTCAGAGAACTCAGTGAGGAACGTTGTATATGGCCCAGGAGGCCTGTAAACAGTAGCTATAAAAAGTGATTGAGTAGGCTGCATAGATTTCATGACTAGAAGCTCGAAAGACGAAAACGTTGTTTTTTTGTTTTTTGTAAATAGAAATTTGCTATCGTAAATGTTAGCAACACCTCCGGCTTTGCGGGATGCGCGGGGGATATGGTCACTAGTGTAAGCAGGAGGTGAGGCCTCATTTAACACAGTAAATTCATTAGGCTTGAGCCATGTTTCAGTCAGGCCAATCACATCAAGATTATGATCAGTGATTAGTTCATTGACTAGAACTGCCTTGGAAGTGAGGGATCTAACATTAAGTAGCCCCATTTTGAGATGTGAGGTATCAAAATCTCAATATTGACAGGAATGGAGGAGGTCTTTATTCTAGTGAGATTGCTAAGGCGAACACCGCCATGTTTAGTTTTGCCCAACCTAGATCGAGGCACAGACACGGTCTCAATAAAGATAGCTGAGCGGACTACACTGACTGTGCTAGTGGCAGACTCCACTAAGCTGGCAGGCTGGCTAACAGCCTGCACCCTATCTCATTGTGAAGCTAGAGGAGTTAGAGCCCTGTCTATGTTCGCAGATATGAGAGCACTCCTCCATCTAGGATGGAGTCCGTCACTCCTCAACAGGCCAGGCTTGGTCCTGTTTGTGGGTGAGTCCCAGAAAGAGGGCCAGTTATCTACAAATTCTATCTTTTGTGTGGGGCAGAAAACAGTTTTCAACCAGCGATGGAGTTGTGAGACTCTGCTGTAGAGCTCATCACTCCCCCTAACTGGGAGGGGGCCAGAGACAATTACTCGATGCCGACACATCTTTCTAGCTGATTTACACGCTGAAGCTATGTTGCGCTTGGTGACCTCGGACTGTTTCATCCTAACATCGTTGGTGCCGACGTGGATAACAATCTCTCTATACTCGCCAGATTTAGCTTTAGCCAGCACCATCTTCAGATTAGCCTTAACGCCGGTAGCCCTGCCCCCTGGTAAACAGTGTATGATTGCTGGATGATTCGTTTCAATTCTAATACTGCGAGTAATGGAGTCGCCAATGACTAGAGTTTTCAATTTGTCAGAGCTAATGGTGGGAGGCCTCGGCGTCTCAGACCCCGTAACGGGAGGAGGAGAGACCAGAGAAGGCTCGGCCTCTGACTCGCTGCTTAATGGGGAGAACCGGTTGAAAGTTTCTGTCGGCTGAATGAGCGACACCGGTTGAGCATTGCTACAGCATTTCCTTCCAGAAGCCATGAGAAAATTGTCTGGCTGCGGGGACTGTGCAAGGGGATTTATACTACTATCTGTACTTACTGGTGGCACAGACGCTGTTTTATCCTTTCCTACACTTACATTTCCCTTGCCTAACGATTGCGTCTGAAGCTGGGCTTGCAGCACAGCTATCCTCGCCGTAAGGCGATCGTTCTCCTGTATATTATGAGTACAGCGACTGCAATTAGAAGGCATCATGTTAGTGTTACTACTTAGCTTCGGTTGGTAGAGGTCCTGACGAAACACGTCCAGATAAAGCGTCCGGAGTGACAAAGTTGAATTTAAAGAAAAGTTGAGCGATGGAAAAACAAAAAAAATAGACGGCAGGTAACAAAGTTAGGTTAGCAACAGCCTCGCCGGGCTCTGAAGGCGCACAGGGGACCTGGTGCGTGGAGCAGGGACAGGATACACTGGGCCGTGGAGGCACACTGGAGGTCTCGAGCGTACAGCCTGCACAACCCGTCCTGGCTGAATGGATAATTTCGCCCGGCCACTGCGGGGCGCTGGCACAGGACATACTGGGCTGTGGAGATGCACCGGAGACAGTACGCAGAGCCGGCGCAGGATATCCTGGTCCGAGGAGGCGTACTGGAGACCAAGAGCGCTGAGCCGGCATACTCCTTCCAGGCTGAACACTCCCCTTGGCTCGACAGATGCGGGAAGCTGGCATGTCGCGCACCGGGCTGTGAACACGCACTGGTGACAGCCTTCGCTGCCTCCAGCTCCTCCTTGGGACGGCGGTATTCCCCAGCCTGCCTCCAGGGTCCCTTCCCGTCCAAGATCTCCTCCCATGTCCAGGACTCCAGATAAGTACACTGCTTGGTCTCTTGGTGGTGGGAAGTTCTGTCACGATCTTCATTAATCGACCAAGGCGCAGCGTGCCGGGTTGAGAGAAACATGTTTATTAGTTAAACTCACCGAAACAAAAAAACAACAAATGAAGATCAAATGGTGTAACAGCAACATACACCCAAACAGAGTCAACTTCCCACAAACACTGGAGGGAAAAAGAGCTGCTTAAGTATGGTTCCCAATCAGAGACAACGATAGACAGCTGTCCCTGATTGAGAGCCATACTCAGCCAAAACAACGAAATATAAAAGAACCTAGAATGCCCACCCCAACTCACACCCTGACCCAATCAAAATGAAACATAAACAGGCTCATACAGGTCAGGGCGTGACACCCATGTTCTGAATTCTGTCGCTGTACATTTCAAAAGTGCTGAACAAATAGTTAGATAGACTACGTCTGTCCTAGCTCGCTCATTAATGTCTTAATAGAAATTACGGATTGCCTCTTATCCTCTTGTCATCCCCTTATGCCATAGTTTGTACATCTCAATTGTCAGTAGAAACCACATTTGTTTAAGCAAGTCAGCCATATAAGTTATGTTTTTTTAAAGGAAGTAAATGAGGCTGAATGAACTGTTTCGCTGCCAGACAAGGCTCTGATGATAGCCAAGTGTAGTAGTGGTAAGGTGTTGGGCCTCTGCTGTGGGGACAGCTTTATGTAGGCCTTAACAGTTTGTGGGCACCGTTTGTCACCGTTATAGTGCAATTAATGTATTGTTCAGTGAATGCCACTGCTCTTGGCATTCCCTCAACCAGCTTCCTGAGGTAGTCACCTGGAATGCTTTTCAATTAACAGGTGTGCCTTCTTCAAAGTTAATTGTGGAATTTCTTTCCTTCTTAATTAGTTTGCGCCAATCAGTTGTGTTGTGACAAGGTAGGGGTGGTATACAGAAGATAGCCCTATTTGGTAAAAGACCAAGTCCATATTATGGCAAGAACAGCTCAAATAAGCAAAGAGAAACAACAGTCCATCATTACTTTAAGACATGAAGGTCAGTCAATACAGGACATTTCAAGAACTTTGAAAGTTTCTTCAAGTGCAGTCGCAAAAACAATCAAGCGCTATAATGAAACTGGCTCTCATGAGGACCGCCACAGGAAAGGAAGACCCAGAGTTAACTCTGCTGTAGAGGATAAGTTCATTAGAGTTACATGCACCAGATGGCAGCCCAAATAAATGCTTCACAGAGTTCAAGTAACAGACACATCTCAACATCAGCTGTTCAGAGGACTGCGTGAATCAGGCCTTCATGGTCGAATTGCTACAAAGAAAACATGACTAAAGGACACCAATAAGAAGAAGAGACTTGCTTGGGCCAAGAAACACACAACACTATCTCACATTCAATTCGTGCATATAAAGTACCAGTCAAAGGTTTGGACACACTGACTCATTCAAGGGTTTTTCTTTATTTTTTACTATTTTCTACATTGTAGAATAAGTGAAGACATCAACTATGAAATAACACATATGGAATCATGTAGTAACCAAAAAAGTGTTAAACAAATCAAAATATATATTCTTCAAAGTAGCTACCGTTTGCCTTGATGACAGCTTTGCACACTCTTGGCATTCCCTCAATCAGCTTCATTAGGAATGCTTTTCCAATGGTCTTGAAGGAGTTCCCACATATGCTGAGCACTTGTTGGCTGATTTTCCTTCACTCTGCGGTCCAACTCATCCCAAACCATCTCAATTGGGTTGAGGTCGTGTGATTGTGGAGGCCATCTCATCTGATGCAGCACTCCACCACTCTCCTTCTTGGTCAAATAACCCTTACACAGCCTGGAGGTGTGTTGGGTCATTGTCCTGTTGAAAAACAAATGATAGTCCCACTAAGCGCAAATCAGATAGGAAGCGCAAATCAGAAGGCGTATTGCTGCAGAATGCTGTGGTACCCATGCTGGTTAAGTGTGTCTTGAATTCTAAATAAATCATTGACAGTTTCACCAGCAAAGCACCCCCACACCATCACACCTCCTCCTCCATGCTTCACGGGGGAACCACACATGCAGAGATCATCCGTTCACCTACTCTGGAACCAAAAATCTCAAATTTGGACACATCAGACCATCAGACAGATTTGCATCGGTCTAATGTCCATTGCTCGTGTTGCTTGTCCCAAGCAAGTCTCAAATCAAATCAAATCAAATTGTTTTGGTCACATTCACATGGTTAGCAGATGTTTTTGCGAGTGTTACGAAACGCTTGTGCTTCTAGTTCCGACAGTGCAGCAATATCTAACAATCCCACAACAACTACATAATACACACAAATCTAAGTAAAGGAATAAGAATATATAAATATATGGATGAGCAACGACAAAGCGGCATAGGCAAGATGCAATAGATGGTATAAAATACAGTATATACATATGAGATGAATAATGCAAGATATGTAAACATTATTGAAGTGGCATTATTAAGTCTCTGAAGTCTCTTCTTCTTATTGGTGTCCTTTAGTAGTGGTTTCTTTGTAGCAATTCGACCATGAAGGAAAAGCAGCCAACAAGTGCTCAGCATATGTGGGAACTCCTTCAAGATTGTTGTAAAAGCATTCCTGTTGAAGCTGGTTGAGAGAATGTCAAGAGTGTGCAAAGCTGTCATTAAGGCAAAGTGTGGCTACTTTGAAGAATCTCAAATATAAAATATATTTTGATTTGTTTAACACTTTTTTGGTTACTACATGATTCCATATGTGTTATTTCATAGTTTTGATGTCTTCACTATTATTCTACGATGTAGGAAATAGTAAAAAAAAATGAAAAACCCTGGAATGAGTAGGTGTGTCCAAACTTTTGACTGGTACTGTATATACATGAAGTATTTTATATGTTGTGTTGTTTCTTGTTTGGACCCCAGGAAGAGTAGCCTTGGCAGCAGCTAATTGGGGATCCTAATAAATACTACTACTACCAAACGAATTTGGCAATTTCCGTCAATCTGTGAGGACGCGTATAAACGTCACCAGGATTCCTATAGACGCGCATGATCATTTTATTTAACTCACTCCGCATGCCAGGAGGGCGGAGGTCTATGTATAACCAATAGAATAACACCTAAAGAGAAATCTCAGCGTACCCCAGAGAGACAGGCAACCAAAACTGAGCGCAATTAGGCTGATATGTAATGGGGTACACCTGTCAATTGGCGGTGGACAGGTATAGCCACGACGCTCACCATAGTGACGTCTACTGGACTCAAGTGTGTGACCATTGGAAACGAGACAGACAAGAACATAGGCAATAAGACAGGTGTTTTAATGCTTCTTTAATGTAAATATGAATTTAAAAACATGCATATGCAACATTCTGTTTTACAAAACAGTATTCGATTCAACTGCAACTGGAAATAAAAAACTCTCAAAGTATTATACAGTATATTTCATAAATACATATATATTTATACTGCTAAAAATCCTAATTCAATCCCACAGAGCAGATGACAGACGATGATACACTCAGTAATCACTGGTTCCACATTTGCTCTTCCCTTTCCTATTTTCTCAGTGACAATTTGGTTTATCGTGTTCACACTACAGCCTAACCCTAGACTGAAGGTGAAGGTACAGAATGATCAGAGGAAACACTAAGGCAGTGGGATCCTCTGATGGGATGTTGGCTTGTGCTGTCTGAGATGCATTACTATCAATATCTTTAGGTCCTGACAGCTTAGGCTACGATCATCACCATGAAGTGTTATCAAGAGTACAATTTCTATTACACCTGATACAAGGCAAAATATTGTCAAAACATTCCTTAACCTGAATTTTTGTTTCAAGTATGTTTCATAAACTAATCTGTGAATAATGTATTCATGATTATTCAGTACAATGCATGTTGTTGCACAACCTGGCCACAGGATGGCGCTGCTACACAGAGAATTACAGACTGTTTGGCAAAAGCTCCTTGTTTGGCTGGGCCACATGGGTTGGTCATATCATTTAACTCTTCAGATAACAGGGCACATTACACCCAAACCCTCATCTCCTTATGTTATCACTCTTCATTTTATGTGTGTGCATTTGTGTGTTCCATTAAACAAATACAATATTTAAATGTTAAGATGTTCAGAGTTGGTGTAATAAACAAAGCTAGCTACATCAAATCAAATCAAACTGTATTTGCCACATGCGCTGAATACAACAGGTGTAGACCTTACCGTGAAATGCTTACTTACAAGGCCTTAACCAACAGTGCAGTTCAAGAAGAAGAAAATATTTACCAAGTAGACTAAAATAAAAAGTAATGATAAAAAGTAACACAATAAGAATAAAGAGGCTATATTCAGGGGGCACCGGTACCGAGTCAGTGTGCAGGGGTACAGGCTAGTTGAGGTAATCTGTACATGTAGGTGGGGGCGAAGTGACTATGCATAGATAATACACATGCTAATACTGGGCAGAGGTTGAGTGATCTCATAAAGTAAGGAGAGAAACTGTCCTATAGCTACTGCTGTGTGACATCTAACATATTTAAACAATGTCAGCATCTCTTCCTCTGCAGTGGGTGGGGAGGAGAGGCAGCTACTGTGGATAGGGAGAGAGACTGGGACCTTGCAGAACTGGGTTGATGGGCTTCCTGAAGTCAAACCCTGATCAGATAACCAATTGGTCAAGGGTCAGCATGGGACGTTAATAGGTGACGTAAGGATTGGGGGGGCAGCAACAGTAGCCATGTTGCTATGGTTACTACCAGTAAAACAGTTGGAACTAGCTAGTAAGCTAACTGACACATGTCAATTTCATAAATACTGGAGGCTCCTGTCTCAGCCTCCAGTATTTATGCTGAAATAGTTTGTGTCGGGGGGCTAGGGTCAGTCTTATATCTGGAGAATTTCTCCTGTCTTATCCGGTGTCCGTTTGCTCCCTCTAATTCTCTTTCTCTCTTCTCTCGGAGGACCTGTGCCCTAGGACCATGCCTCAGGACTACCTGGCCTGATGACTCCTGGCTGTCCCTAGTCCACCTGGTCGTGCTGGTGCTCCAGTTTCAACTGTTCTGCCTGCGGCTATGGAACCCTGACCTGTTCACCGGACGTGCTACCTTGTCCCGGACCTGCTGTTTTCGACTCTCTCTCTCTACCACACCTGCTGTCTCTAACTCTGAATGAAAAGCCAACTGACATTTACTCCTGAGGTGCTGACCTGTTGCACCCTCGACAACCACTGTGATTATTATTATTATTATTATTTGACCCTGCTGGTCATCAATGAACGTTTGAACATCTTGGCCATGTACTGTTATAATCTGCACCCGGCACAGCCAGAAGAGGACTGGCCACCCCTCATAGCCTGGTTCCTCTCTAGGTTTCTTCCTAGGTTCCTGCCTTTCTAGGGAGTTTTTCCTAGCCACCGTGCTTCTACATCTGCATTGCTTGCTGTTTGGGGTTTTAGGCTGGGTTTCTGAATAGCATTTTGTGACATCGGCTGATGTAAAAAGGGCTTTATAAATACATTTGATTGATTGATTGACTGCTAAACAAACAGGAAGTTGTTGTTGTCCTTATAGGATCTCGTCCTCTGACTCCTGCTGTCTCTCTCTGGGTTTCAGCAGTCCCATCTCCATTGGGGGGGTTCTCTTCAATCTGGATCGTACCACACTGCAGAGGGGATAAGGGGTGAGGCATGATGAACGTACTGTAGAATTAGATTTACCAGATTACAAACTCAATGGAGAATCTCTTTATTGAAAGTGCTTTTTAGTCCATAATTGGCTTAAAGGTCCTGAACAGTCATTCTGATTCCAATGTAAAATAGCCTTTTGACTGACAAAAATATCACCCATATAAACATTCTCAAAAGCACTTTCTCTCTCACAGCTAACTACTAGGAAATTTGAAAAGACAGGCTGACTGTATATTCATGAGCTGGCATTGACTGACAGCTCGAAACTTGGATGCAGTGACCAGTGTTGCAGTCAAATCATCACAAAAACATTTGGTGAAACACAAAGCAACTCAAACAACATTGAAATTGCATCAATTATATACAGTTGAAGTCGGAGGCTTCCCTGTCTTAGGTCAGTTAGGATCACCACTTTATTTTAAGAATGTGAAATGTCAGAATAATAGTAGAGAGAATGATTTATTTCAGCTTTTATTTCTTTCATCACATTCCCAGTGGGTCAGAAGTTGACATACACTCAATTAGTATTTGGTAGCATTGCCTTTAAATTGTTTAACTTGGGTCAAATGTTTCGGGTAGCCTTCCACAAGCTTCCCACAATAAGGTGGGTGAATTTTGGCCCATTCCTCCTGACAGAGCTGGTATACCTGAGTCAGGTTTGCAGGCCTCCTTGCTCGCACACACTTTTTCAGTTCTACCCACACATTTTCTATGGGATTGAGGTCAGAGCTTTGTGATGGCCACTCCAACACCTTGACTTTGTTGTCCTTAAGCCATTTTGCCACAACTTTGGAAGTATGCTTGGGGTCACTGTCCATTTGGAAGACCCATTTGCGACCAAGCTTTAACTTCCTGACTGATGTCTTGTGATGTTGCTTCAATATATCCATCTAATTTTCCTCCTCATGATGCAATCTATTTTGTGAAGTGCACCAGTCCCTCCTGCAGCAAAGCACCCCCACAACATGATGCTGCCACCCCCGTGTGTCACGTCCAGACCTGAGTGTTCAGGCTGGCGTGTTTAGTTTCGTTTTGGTGTAGGGTTTTTTCTGTTCTAGGTTGTTTATTTCTATGTTGGGTTAATGGTTCCCAATTAGAGGCAGCTGAGTGTCATTACCTCTAATTGGGAACCATATATATGTTTGTAGTTTTCACTAGGGTTTTGTGGGTTATTGTTTGGTCATAGCTTAAGGTTATTTCTAAGTTATTGGTCTATGTTATGATCTTCGTTCTGTTTATTATTTTCCCAGTTACGTTCGTTAAATAAATATGTATACTGGAAGCATCGCTGCGTCTTGGTCCGTCACTCGAGGAGATCGTGACACCGTGCTTCACGGTTGGGATGGTGTTCTTCGCCTTGCAAGCCTCCCCCTTTTTCCTCCAAACATAACGATGGTCATTATAGCCAAACAGTTCTATTTTTGTTTCATCAGACCAGAGGACATTTCTCCAAAAAGTATGATCTGCGTCCCCATGTGCAGTTGCAAACCGTAGTCTGGCTTTTTTATGGCAGTTTTGGAGCAGTGGCTTCTTCCTTACTGAGCGGCCTTTCAGGTTATGTCGATATAGGACTCGTTTTACTGTGGATATTGATACTTTTGTACCTGTTTCCTCCAGCATCTTCACAAGGTAATTTGCTGTTGTTCTGTGATTGATTTGCACTTTTCGCACCAAAGTACGTTAATCTTTAGGAGACAGAACGTGTCTCCTTCCTGAGCGGTATGATGGCTGCGTGGTCCCATGGTGTTTATAATTGCGTACTATTGTTTGTACAGATGAACGTGCTACCTTCAGGCGTTTGGAAATTGCTCCCAAGGATTAACCAGACTTGTGGAGGTCTACAATTTTCTTTCTGACATCTTTGCTGATTTCTTTTGATTTTCCCATGATGTCAAGCAAAGAGGCACTGAGTTTGAAGGTAGGCCTTGAAATACATCCACAGGTACACCTCCAATTGACTCAAATGATGTCAATTAGCCTATCAGAAGCTTCTAAAGCCATGACATCATTTTCTGGAATTTTCCAAGCTGTTTAAAGGCACAGTCAACTTAGTGTATGTAAACTTCTGACCCACTGGAATTGTGATACAGTGAATTATAAGTGAAATAATCTGTCTGTAAACAATTGTTGGAAAAATGACTTGTGTCATGCACAAAGTAGATGTCCTAACCGACTTGCCGAAACGATAGTTTTTTAACAAGAAATTTGTGGAGTGGTTGAAAAACGAGTTAATGACTCCAACCTAAGTGTATGTAAACCTCCGACTTCAACTGTATTTAAATTAGGTAAGAGAATATCATGTTACCATTGGTGTATTAAAATGAGAGTTAATCTCCTTAATAATCTCTTTAATAATCCCGCCTCCTGAATCCAAGCATTGGACATGGGATCAAACTTGATCAATGTAGAAGCAACACTCATGTTCATACTCTGGTTTAATCCAAATATCATCACATTTCATGAAAAACATGATTTTGACTGTTCATGACCTTTAATCTGTCCGGGAAACTGCCCCCAAATCAACTAGACTCTGGTGATGATGATGAAGGAATGGAATGCTGAAGTATATCATTGTGACTGTAAATATGTAGGAGGTGTTAACCCATAAGACCCCAGGGAAAGTGTTGTCTCACTGGTTGATGGTTGCAGTACAGCACCAATACAGTGAGCAGGCTGAAGGCTAGATGCCAGCACAAACATGCTACATTAACCAATAAGAACACAGGACAGGAGGGAAAGGGTGTCTCACCAGCTGACGGTGCAGTAGAGCACTGACACAACAAGCAGGCTGAAGACCAGGTGCCAGCAGTAACACATAGTGATAAACATCATGTTGTTATGGTCCATCTGGTCCCACTCTGCACCGCTGGGGGAATACAGGACAAAACCAATCTGGAGGGGGGTAGAGATAAGAGAGGGTTAGAGGATGGAGACTGTTCCAGGGTTTATTATGCTGTAATAGGTTCAACTAGATGGATACAAGCCCCTGCAATGGACGAAAACTGAAAAATCAATCTGGAAAGTATAAAGTATGTATACAGCACGCATACAGCACGCATACAGCACGCATACAGTATGTATAAAGTACGCATACAGTATGTATACAGTATGTATATGTCGGAGGTAATGCGTTAGGAGTACTACTTTCTGTGCTAATGAGTAATTTAACACGTTCGTTTTTCAATTTATGTAATCAGTTACTTAGTTACTTTTCAAATGTACAGTATTATTTCCCTTCTTGGGCCTGCAGTATTATTTCCCTTCTTGGGCCTGCAGTATTATTTCCCTTCTTGGGCCTGCAGTATTATTTCCCTTCTTGGGCCTGCAGTATTATTTCCCTTCTTGGGCCTGCAGTATTATTTCCCTGTAGGCCCAATATCTACTAAACTAACTAACATATGGAATTGTTTTAAGGTCATAAAATGTATCATTTAGCCAGTAGATTTTAAATTTTAGGACCACTGTAGGTATACATTTTTTGATCTATAAACTATTTGATGAAACATTAAATTTAGCCTTTAATGTTATAGTCCACAGAAACCCATTGAATTTGGCTTTTACTGCTATAGTCCACAGAAACCCATTGAATTTGGCTTTTACTGCTATAGTCCACAGAAACCCATTGAATTTGGCTTTTACTGCTATAGTCCACAGAAACCCATTGAATTTGGCTTTTACTGCTATAGTCCACAGAAACCCATTGAATTTGGCTTTTACTGCTATAGTCCACAGAAACCCATTGAATTTGGCTTTTAATGTTATAGTCCACAGAAACCCATTGAATTTGGCTTTTACTGCTATAGCCCATAGAAACCCATTGAATTTGGCTTTTACTGCTATAGCCTATAGAAATCCATTGAATTTGTCTTTTAGTCATTATGTCTAATCCAGAGCGATTTACAGGAGAAATTAGGGTTAAGTGCCTTGCTCAAGGGAACATCAAGAGATTTAAACCAGCAACCTTTTGGTTATTGGCCCAATGCTCTTGACTGCCAGGCTACCTGCCAGGTCCATACTGATGCAGAGCTTCAAAATGGCAGTTGGAGAAAGCATGGGGAAGTAATGCTGCTTTAAAAGGTGATACACCATTTAGGACAAAAAGACAATCAAACATTGTGCTGTGATTTTCAAACTTGCTTTACATTAATCATTGGGAAACATAATTAGAAAAGTAATACTTTAACCAAATTGCCAAAATGGAGGGTTACCCCATTAGGCAAGTCATTAACAGTATTACACTGCCTATTGTTTTATAATAAAAATAACCACATTAAACAGCTAGTGTTTCTCTTTGTTTACCACTTAGCATCGTTCACACCCTCTAAAGCCCTAAAGCCACCCATCTCTTAAAGAAGTCACAAGTGAACACATCTGACTGTGGTCATGTGCTAAAGCAGGTAGTCCTTAAAAAACAAATAAAAGATTTCAAGATTAAAATACTTTATTAACTTCAAGTGCTAAAGGTAGTAGCCTACAATTAGGAAAAACTTCAAACACACAAAGGCTTAGGTAAAAACACTATCTAGACCTAAGATCATTTGAGTGGCTTTGGTTCAGGTTACGACATGAACAAAGGAATACAGCCTGAAAGCATATTTCTGTCCTGCCCTTTGGAGATACAAATGTCCTGATCTTCTCAAAACTATACGTTTGCCGGGTTGTGTCCAGTTCAGGGGATGCTTGCACATCTCTGGGAGGAAGGACGGCAACATTGAACAGCAGCTGAAACCTGGTTCCATCTGAGTGAAAGCTCATTGGCCACAACACCAGGCTCCAGACAATTACAGCTGTAAAGGAGGAAAGCAGACAAAAATAGACAAGACATTATAACCTTGAATATCAGCAATAACATGAATTGACCCCCCAAGTCCAAGCAAAAAACTCAAAGTACAAATACCTGAAGTGTTGCTTGTTCACCCTCAACCATCTCCTTGTACTGGTGGTGGAGAGCAGATTTATGCTGAAAGACAAACTCCAGAAAAACTGGTTAACTTCTTTGGGAGCAGCGCACAAGGTTTTGGAGAGCCTGGCGTGCCCAAAGTAAAATGCCTCCCATTCAGGCACAGAAAATAGGATATGCACATATTTAGTACCATTGGATAGGAAACACTGGATTTTCTAAAAGTGTTAACGTTTTGTCTGTGAGTATAACAGAACGGATATGGCAGGCGAAAACCCGAGGAATTTCTGTCCTGGAAAAAGTGGTTTTGACACATTGCCTCATTTGGAACCCCTCCCTTATGAAAATGCCCATATAAGGGCATATGAATGCAGTACCTATTGCTTCCTCTGGATGTCAACAGTCTCGAAAGTGTTTTGATTCTTTTTAGCTGCTTTAGAGGATAGAAGAAGATTTAGGAAGTGGCCACACAGATGTCAACAAGAGGAAAACGCGTTCACGGCTGGCGCGCTCTGTGGTTTTTTCCTTTCTTATCGCCCAGTTTATATTCCGGTTTAAATATTATACTATATATACATAAAAGTGTTCCTAAGGATACATTATCAATTATGTTTGATTGTTCTTGGACAAGTTTATAGGTATAAGTTGAACGAGTTCTCTTCATGTTTCAATGGACAAGTGGAGGCTGTATTTTGTCATTATAACGCGCCAACCAAACGGAGATTTATGGATATAATACATTACTTTTTCTAACAAAATGGATTGGATTGTCCTTGTGGATTCGTGGATTCATGGATTGTCTTCGTTGAACACCTGGGAAGCCCTCAGCAGAAGATCTTCAAAAGGTAATTGATTTGTTTTCGCTGTGAAATGTGTTATGTGTGAACCGTGATGGCTTATGAATTTATGGTAATGGAAAAAATATTGAAGGTGCTACCCTCAAACAATCAAATGTAGTGCTTTCGCCGTAAAGCCTTTTTCAAATCTGACAACGCTGTGATATTGCCAAGAAGCAGAGCTTTTGATGACTATGAAACACTTGTATATTGATGAATGTTTAATAATTCAACTTTTGGATTTTGAATTTGGCGCCTTGCATTTCACCGGGTAGTGTCGGGAGTGCCCCACCGCTCCCTAAGAAGTTAAAACATAAACTAATTAATGTCCTATAGCTTGTTATTGCCTGTTGACTGCTACAGCTGTGCTCCCTGTTCGCCCATGACTGCGTGGCCATGCACGCCTCCAACTCAATCATCAAGTTTGCAGACGACACAACAGTAGTAGGCTTGATTACCAACAATGACAAGAGAGCCTGCAGGGATGAGGTGAGGGCCTGGCGCAGTAGTGCCAGGAAAATAACCTCTCCCTCAACGTCTACAAAACGAAGGAGCTAATCGTGGACTTAAGGAAACAGCAGAGAGAGCACGCCCCTATCCACATCGAAGGGGCCGCAGTGGAGAAGGTGGAAAGCTTCAAGTTTCTCGGCGTACACATCACTGACAATCTGAAATGTTCCACCAAAACAGACAGCGTAGTGAAGAAGGCGCAACAGCGCCTCTTCAACCTCAGGAGGCTGAAGAAATTTTTCTTGGACCCTAAGACCCTCACAAACGTTTACAGATGCACCATTGAGAGCATCCTGTCGGGCTGTATCACCACCTGATACAGCAATTGCACCACCCGCAACCGCAGGGCTCTCCAGAGGGTGGTGTGCCCTCTAGGACACCTACAACACCCGATGTCACAGGAAGGCCAAAAAGATCATCAAGGACAACAACCACTCGAGCCACTGCCTGTCCACCCTGATATCATCCAGAAGGCGAGGTCAGTACAGGCTGGGACCGAGAAACTGAAAAACAGCTTCTAGCCATCACTAGTTGGCCTCCACCCAGTACCCTGCCCTGAACTTAGTCACTGTCACTAGACGGCTACCACCCGGTTACTCAACCCTGCACTTTAGAGGCTGCTGCCTTATGTACTGTACATAGACATGGAATCACTGGTCACTTTAATAATGTTTACATACTGTTTTACTCATTTCATATGTGTATATACTGTTTTCTAGTCAATGCCATCCTATTCAACTACAGCTGGAAATATACTATTCTATCCTACGTATTCTACAGATATACTAAATATTCTATCCACAAACTGTCCATAATTGCAATACATCCCATCACATATATATATATATATATATATATATATATTTACATTCCGGACTCTGACATTGCTCGTCCTAATATTTATATATTTCTTAATTCCATTCTGTTACTATTAGATCTGTGCATATTGTTGTGAATTGTTAGATACTACTGCACTGTTGGAGCTAGGAACACAAGCATTTCGCTACACCCGCAATAACATCTGCTAAATATGTGTATGTGACCAATAACATTTTATTTTAAATGCCCTGTACACACTCAACCTGCTTCCAGCCAAACAATGGCAATGCAGACACTACAAGATAACTAGCTAGATTTACCAAACATTTAACTTCATAATTAGCAGCTGGCTAAATTAGATGTAAATGGCATCATCTAGCTAGCCAGCTAGTTGAACATGCAAAAAGAAAACTTGAAATCTATAATCCAATGTAGATAGCTAGCTATTTAGCGATCATATAATCGTGGCTAGCTAGATAATTTAGCATGTGACCCTATCACTTAACATGAGGTTTGATTTGCTTGGTAATCGATTATCATTCACACCACAGTGGCTATTTTCGGTAGGTGGTAAACATGACAAACATGGCAAAGATGATCATGTCATGCATGGTTTAGCACATCAGCAATCAACATTAACAGCAGAATGCAACTGGCCAACTCAGCTAGAGCTAGCTAGTTAGCTGGCTTATTACATTACCTGTATGCAACTGTCTAGCTAGATAAACTCAGCAAAAAAAGAAACGTCCTCTCACTGTCAACTGCGTTTATATTGTAAATATTTGTATGAACATAACAAGATTCAACAACTGAGACATAAACTGAACAAGTTCCACAGACATGTGACTAACAGAAATGTCCCTGAACAAAGGGGGGGTCAAAATCTAAAGTAACAGTCAGTATCTGGTGTGGCCACCAGCTGCATTAAGTACTGCAGTGCATCTCCTCCTCATAGACTGCACCAGATTTGCCAGTTCTTGCTGTGAGATGTTACCCCACTCTTCCACCAAGGCACCTGCAAGTTCCCGGACATTTCTAGGGGGAATGGCCCTAACCCTCACCCTCAGATCCAACAGGTCCCAGACGTGCTCATTGGGATTGAGATCCGGGCTCTTCGCTGGCCATGGCAGAACACTGACATTCCTGTCTTGCAGGAAATCACACACAGAACGAGCAGTATGGCTGGTGGCATTGTCATGCTGGAGGGTCATGTCAGGATGAGCCTGCAGGAAGGGTACCACATGAGGGAGGAGGATGTCTTCCCTGTAACGCAAAGCGTTGAGATTGCCTGCAATGACAACAAGCTCAGTCCTATGATGCTGTGACATACCGCCCCAGACCATGACGGACCCTCCACCTCCAAATCGATCCCGTTCCAGAGTACAGGCCTCAGTGTAACGCTCATTCCTTTGACGATAAACGCGAATCCGACCATCACCCCTGGTGAGACAAAACCGCGACTCGTCAGTGAAGAGCACTCTGTCAGTCCTGTCTGGTCCAGCGACGGTGGGTTTGTTCCCATAGGCAACGTTGTTGCCGGTGATGTCTGGTGAGGACCTGCCTTACAACAGGCAAGGCACGTTCACATAGATGCGCAGGGACCCTGGGCATCTTTCTCTTTGTGTTTTTCAGAGTCAGTAGAAAGCCCTCTTTAGTGTCCTAACTGTGACCTTGCCTACCGTCTGTAAGCTGTTAGTGTCTTAACGACCGTTCCACAGGTGCATGTTCATTCATTGTTTATGGTTCATTGAACAAGCATGTGAAAAAGTGTTTAAACCCTTTACAATGAAGATCTGTGAAGTTATTTGGATCTTTGAAAGACAGGGTCCTGAAAAAGGGGCGTTTCTTTTTTTGCTGACTTTATATAGCTAACAATAGATACCAATGAAAACGACTTTTTGATACAGTTGAGACAATAGCATATGCACAGGTAGCCATCTTGTCATTTTAACTGTAGACTCTTACCTGTGTATGGATTATGATGATTCACGGGAGACCACTTGGTGTCAATAAATCCAGACTGCTTTTGCCACAGAAGACAGAGCTGTGTCAACATCAGCAGCTGTATTCAGGACACTGTTGAAAGCTGTAGCAAGACTTTGCATGTTGTCCATGATGAAAATATGAGTAAATCCAATGATCTCTGGATCTTTCAAGTATCTGCGGTAGCAGAGAGCGGGATGTGCCATTTGATAGAGAAGCCTTGAGTGACAGAATGGACTCTCTTTCTCGTGAATGTCCCAGCCCCCTCATTATCTCAACCAATCATGGATAGGGGGAAAGTAAAGGAAAGTTGTACAACCGAATGTATTCAACTGAAATGTGTCTTCCGCATTTAACCCAACCCCTCTGATAGCAAGATTATGTATTTTCTCAGCGTCTAAACAGCTTCGTGATTTCACATTTTATTTTAATTTACAGATGACATATGGAGTAAGTTCAGTGCCAACAGAAATTGTATTTGAATTCCATAATTTAGAATTTTGTATTCGGATATTGAATATTTTTGAATTTGTAATCTACAAATTGAATCATTGAATTCATAAATTGAACTTGTATTTCATGATTTGAAACTGAAATTTCAATTTAATCGAATATTCAAGTTCAATATTTATATATTCAGTTTCAATATGATAGATATTGCATTCATCAGCTGTGTGTCAAGTTTACAAACTATTATTTCAAGTTTATCAAAGTTTCATATATTCAACTTCTCAGATGCATCCAGAGTCAGTTTTCAAATTCAGTTCTCTAAATTCAGATTCAAAACCAGAGAGGATAACATAACTAAATTCTCACTTTGTGGTAAACAGAAACTGGTGGTTTCTGAAGCTAATGTGGCATGTTCAATTTATTTCCTGAATTTGGCTCTAGCATTTGAAACGTTTTGGATATAAACTATTATGACCCCATTCCTGAAAGCTAAGACTCTCTGGAATATGGACGTGCCTTCTGGTGATCACAGGCTGCGTTAGAAGGGAGTGTAAAAAAACAACAACAATTTGGCCCCAATAAAAATATAGTTGAATAGCATTGTCATAGCCCTTCTAAGGATAGCTATTACACTCCCTATTTAATCTTGCTCTTGTGACTGACTGGGCTCAAACCAGGTCTCCTGCATGTCACAAGACTGTGTTAGCCCACTTAGCTAAAGCTCATAGGGATGAGTTCAGGAAGCTAACACAAGTCTTCAAGTCTCCAGCAAGGTTACTCATCAAAAGAGTGTGGTTCATCGAATCACCTCAGTTACATTTCACCCCCCTTTGACCTCATACTCAGACATCATGGCACCAATATAGCTGACTAGGCTTATTGCACAACAACAACACTTTCTGTGGCAACCAGAAGCAGAAGGATCCATGTGATGAGCAACCTTGCCTGAGACCTGAAGATGTATTCATTTGACTGATGGGGTTCTAACCAATGTTCCCTCTAAGCTCCCCCGGGACTGCCGTGCAGGAGAAATATCATCTTACGCAGAGAAGCACGAGATTGAACTTTACTCAACTTTCTTGAGTTTTCCTCCTTAGTTAACACTATCAACGTTTCCCTTTGCTGTGCGAATTGTGATCGAATCAATGCAATATTAGCCACTTTCAATGCAACATACTGAAACAAAACAAACTATGCAAGACTCAGTATGCAAAACTAACTATGCAAGAGATTTTGTTGCTGGCAGAATGCATCGGAGTAGGATTCTATTGCATTGACAGTCACGACTCAGGCCCGTACTCTACACAGACCGGTGCGGCATAACCGATCAGAGCTGCAGTAGGCCTATATGCAAATCGACCATTGCCATATATGGCTCTGTGCCATTCATTGTGAACTGGACTGTGTTTACAGCATGAGTGGTCATGAGTAGATGTGCTTGTTTTGAGTTCAAAGCCAGAGCTGCATGTAGCCATGTGTGTACATTTGTTCATATCCTTTGCTAGTTAGTGAGTTATTAGCCCAGTTATAGATAATCATACATTGTGATATTGTTGTATGGTGGTATTATACATTCTGTATTGTAGATATGTAGTGGTGTAATAATGTTATATGATGTACTGTTTATCTTTTGTTTTATATGTAATGTAAGTGCCTTAATATGTTTGGACCCCAGGAAGAGTAGCTGCTGCCTTGGCATCATCTAATGGGGATCCATAATAAACCCCAGGAAGAGTAGCTGCTGCCTTGGCATCATCTAATGGGGATCCCTAATAAATCCAAATCACCATTTAGTGGAAGTAGGCCTATCTACCTACAGTGCCTTGCAAAAGTATTCATCCCCCTTGGTGTTTTTCCTATTTAATAGATTTGTATTTGGATTTCATGCAATGGACACAAAATAGTCCAAATTGATGAAGTGAAATGAAAAAAATGACTTGTTTCAAACAATTCGATAAAATAAAAAAACGGAAAAGTGGTGCGTGCATATGTATTCACCGACTTTGCTATAAAGCCCTTAAATAAGATCTGGTGCAACCAATTTTCTTCAGTCACATAATTAGTTAAATAAAGTCCACCTGTGTGCAATCTAAGTGTCACATGATCTCAGTATATATACACCTGTTCTGAAAGGCCCCAGAGTCTGCAACACCACTAAGCAAGGGGCACCACCAAGCAAGTGGCACCATGAAGACCAAGGAGCTCTCCAAACAGGTCAGGCAAAGTTGTGGAGAAGTTCAGATCAGGGTTGGGTTATAAAAAATATCAGAAACATTGAACATTCCAAGGAGCAGAATTAAATCCGTTATTAAAAAATGGAAAGAATATGGCACCACAACAAACCTGCCAAGAGAAGGCCGCCCACCAAAATTCACGGACCACGCAAGGAGGGCATTAATCAGAGAGGCAACAAAGAGACCAAAGATAACCCTGAAGGAGCTGCAAAGCTCCACAGAGAGATTGGAGTATCGGTCCATAGGACCACTTTAAGCCGTACACTCCAGAGCTGGGCTTTACGGAAGAGTGACCAGAAAAAAGCCATTGCTTAAAGAAAACAATTTGCAAATACGTTTGGTGTTTGCCAAAAGGCATGTGGGAGAATCCCCAAACATATGGAAGAAGGTACTCTGGTCAGATGAGACAAAAATGTAGCTTTTTGGACATCAAGGAAAATGCTATGTCTGGCGCAAACCCAACACCTCTCATCACACTGAGAACACCAGGGACTGGGAAACTGGTCAGAATAGAAGGAATGATGGACGGCGCTAAATACAGGGACATTCTTGAGGGAAACCTGTTTCAGTCTTCCAGCAGGACAATGACCCTAAGCATACTGCTAAAGCAACACTCAAGTGGTTTAAGGGGAAACATTTAAATGTCTTGGAATGGCCTAGTCAAAGCCCAGACCTAAATCCAATTGAGAATCTGTGGTATGACTTAAACATTGCTGTACACCAGTGGAACCCATCCAACAAGGAGCTGGAGCAGTTTTTCCTTGAAGAATGGGCAAAAATCCCAGTGGCTAGACGTGCCAAGCTGATACCTCAAGAGACTTGCAGCTGTAATTGCTGCAAAAGGTGGCTCTACAAAGTATTGACAAATATTTTGCCACTTGAAAGTGGTAGGCATGTTATGTAAATCAAATGATACAACCCACCCCAAAAGAATACATTTTAATTCCAGGTTGTAAGGCAACAAAATTCCAAGGGGGGTGAATACTTTCACAAGCCACTGTAGGGTTAGTGGAAGTAGGCCTATCTACCCAGGTTGAGTGGAGTAGGCCTATATACCCAGGTTGAGTGGAAGTAGGCCTATCTACCCAGGTTGAGTGGAAGTACAGTAGGCCTATCTACCCAGGTTGAGTGGAAGTACAGTAGGCCTATCTACCCAGGCTGTGTGGAAGTAGGCCTATCTACCCAGGTTGAGTGGAAGTACAGTAGATTTATCTACCCAGGTTTAGTGCTAGTAGACCTATCTACCCAGGTTTAGTTGGAAGTACAGTAGGCCTATCTACACAGGTTTAGTGGAAGTAGGACTATCTACCCAGGTTTAGTGCTAGTAGACCTATCTACCCAGGATTAGTTGGAAGTACAGTAGGCCTATCTACACAGGTTGAGTGGAAGTAGGACTTTCTACCCAGGTTTAGTGGAAGTACAGTAGATTTATCTACCCAGGTTTAGTGCTAGTAGACCTATCTACCCAGGATTAGTTGGAAGTACAGTAGGCCTATCTACCCAGGTTGAGTGGAAGTAGGACTTTCTACCCAGGTTTAGTGGAAGTACAGTAGATTTATCTACCCAGGTTTAGTGCTAGTAGACTTATCTACCCAGGTTGAGTGGAAGTAGGCCTATCTACCCAGGTTGAGTGGAAGTACAGTAGGCCTATCTACCCAGGTTTAGTTGGAAGTACAGTAGGCCTATCTACACAGGTTGAGTGGAAGTAGGACTTTCTACCCAGGTTTAGTGGAAGTACAGTAGATTTATCTACCCAGGTTTAGTGCTAGTAGACCTATCTACCCAGGATTAGTTGGAAGTACAGTAGGCCTATCTACCCAGGTTGAGTAGAAGTAGGCCTATCTACCCAGGTTGAGTAGAAGTAGGCCTATCTACCCAGGTTGAGTAGAAGTAGGCCTATCTACCCAGGTTGAGTAGAAGTAGGCCTATCTACCCAGGTTGAGTAGAAGTAACCTAATCTACTCAGGTTTAGTGGAAGTAGGCTTATCTACCCAGAACGCTGTTATTGAGTGTTTGATTAGAGCTTATGGTCCTTCATCAATTAGTCCTCTACTTCAACGCTGCATCAAATACATACACGAACACACACGAGAGAGAAATAGTCTGTGCATCCCAAATGGCACCCTGTTCCTTATATATCTAGCACCCTAGCTCTCTACACCCCCCCAGTCTAAATAAGGCACTATAAAGGATGTAAAGAATAGAATGTCACTAGAGAGACAGACGATGACTCAATGACTGACCTGCCAGAACCAGCTCCCCTGCAGGATGGTGAGTGATGCTCTCAGAAGCTCCAGCAGAATGTTTCCTCTGTGGAACACCTCCAGAAAGGACACCATGGCCTCTCCAAACACACAGAACAGCAGCAGCTGGTGAACATGGACATCTAGCATGGCTCTGCCGTGGAGGTGGTACAGGAACAAGAACCCTGGGAAACACAGAATAAACCTCAGTAGTGTGATGGAGCGCCGGTCCACGCATTACAGCCCCATTGACTTGAATATGCATGTCCATTCTAGTGGTGATTTGATTTCTATGGCTGTAACACTGCATGTGGGCTAGCTAACTAATGAACAAATCATATTACCTCAGGACAACATCTCCATCTCCCCTGCCTGCCCAGTCCTCTTACCTTCTATGAAGAAGGCGATGGCCAGCATTAGTCTGTCGAGGGCCAGTGGAGCGGCGTCGGTGGTGTGTACAATCAGAGACATGGCTCCAGCCAAGCCAAAGAAGAGATACATGGTGGAGTGCTGCCAGTTATGGAGTCTGTCCCAGTGATGTTCGCTGTAGTCATACAGGTGCAGCCGTGGCCCGTCTGCTACAAACTGTTCCGCCAGCATCCCTGGAACACAGAACGTCACGATTCTCTTAAACGTCCCCGAGAAAAGATCCTTGGTCTTTTAGAAACTTCTAATCATAGTCTCCCTCTGCCATACATTACCATCAACAGTCCAGCAACAATGTCTCATCCTAAAATGATACATTCATAACATCCTAACACTCCCAGTTTGTCTGATCATCCCCAGTCTGTTGTTTAACTACAGACCGCACCAGCTAGTATATGGTGAATTTTCAAAACTCTTAGTACAAAGGTCCAAACTGGTAACACTCGTAAAGCAGCCAGACAGCACATTCAAAACCTTTCATTGTGCATTCATTTATTTTTGTAGATATCTTTCACCACACAACTATTAATCCAAAATGTTTACCATCATTACACACACCAGGACTTCATCATCACCTTGATTAACTTCCCTTTATTTATCCCTCAGTAGCCTCAGTCATCAGGCATTATTGGTTTGTTTTCATTCACGTTCTGTACTCTTCTCATGTTTTTTTTTCTGCATTCTTCACTATTAAACTCACCTTCTGCACCAGCTTCCTGACTCACGGCGTATATGTGACAGAATACTGCCTCACGAATTATGGAAGCAGCAGAAGAAAAAGACATCTCCCAGACGGTCAGTGAACAGAACACCTACTCTGTCAACATCACGATCAGCTGGCGCAACTGGGTGTGGCTATGGATAGTACTCCACCACCTTGACACCACCCGAGAGGATTCACCTACAACAAGCGGAGGGCCTTTTACCTCGAGTCGTCCCAGCAGAGTAGCAGGTCAGCGACTATTCCAACTCTGGCTGGGTGCCCAGACCGCTGCGGAGTACACCCTCACCTTCCGGACCGTGGCAGCCTCCAGCGCATGGAACCAACTGGTGCTCTTGCACCCTATTCCATAGAGGACTGCGCGTGGAGGTCCAGGCGGATTAGGCGTGCCGGGACGACAACCTATCCCTGGACACACTCATCGCGATGGCCATCCGTCTGGGCAACCTCCTTCAGGAGTGCAGGCACCTCCTTCGCCCCTCGTCCTCCACCTTTGGCCGTCCCGAGGCAGAGCCTGAACCCATGGAGATAGGGGTCATACACCTCTCTGTGGCAGAGCGGCGTCGCCGGAGACAGCTGGGGCTGTGTTTCTATTGCGGTCATATGTTGAACCAGCTCCAGCGGTGTCCTGTGTCGTCTGGGGCAAACGGATGGCCCCGTGATCATCTGTCTCCCAGGGTAGTCGTGAGTATTCCTTCTTCATCGTTTTCCGCCAAACCCTTCCTGGTTCCCATTTCACTGGCTGGCTGTCCCTCAGGTGTTGTCTCTACAGCTCTAGTGTACTCCGGTGCCGCAGGGAATTTCATTGACTAGACCCTCGTCTCCTCCCTGAACATCACTTCATACCTGCTCTCCTCTCCTTTTACAGTCCAAGCCCTGGATAATCAACCAATGGGATCCAGCACTATCACGCACATCACAGCCCCACTCACTCTCACCGTGGGACCCTTGCACCAAGATAGCCTTCCCTTCCTCATCATCACTGCACCTGTTCACAAAGTCATCCTCTGCTTCCCATGGCTCCAACGTCATAACCCCACCAATACCCTGGTCGAGGATGAAAATCACCGCCTGGGCACCAGGATGCTGGAAGACCTGCTTTCCCTTACCTTGTGGTTCCATGTCGGCTGAGAGTCCTGTAGGTACCCTCCAGCCCATCATTCTGTCCTACCGTATCGTTGGCCCCGTGTTTTGGGACGTAGATGAGGACATCGGCCAGGCTCTGGAGAGGGAACCCGCACCTGCTACCTGCCCTCTTGAGCTCATCTAAGGCCCCATGAGAGTGAGGGATCGGCTGTTGACCTGGACACACACATCCCTCGCCGCTGGACACCCAGGTATCACCCGCACCATTCAATCCATCTCCACAAAGTACTGGTGGCCCACCTTGGCACAGGACGCTCCATATGTGCACAAACATATCCCAGGCACGCTCCAGCAGGAAAACTCTTCCCTTCCCGTGCCTCAGCGGCCTTGGTCCCATCTGTCCAAGGATTTTGGTACTGATCTCCCACTGTCTGATGGTTTCACCACTATTACGGTTGTTGAGGACAGATTCTTTAAATCCTGCCGTTTTATCCCTCTCTCTGGTCTCCCTACCAGGTCACTGAGGCAATGTTCCAGCTGGTCTCCCTACCAGGTCCCTGAGGCAATGTTCCAGCTGGTCTCCCTACCAGGTCCCTGAGGCAATGTTCCAGCTGGTCTCCCTACCAGGTCCCTGAGGCAATGTTCCAGCTGGTCTCCCTACCAGGTCCCTGAGGCAATGTTCCAGCTGGTCTTCCAGCACTATGGCCTTCCAGAGGACATCGTCTCCGACGGCCCTCAATTCACATCACACGGAGGCTTTTTATTATTTTTATTTTTTTATTTCCCCTTTATTTAACCAGGTAGTTCTATATGATGTCATAATACACCTTTATTTAACCAGGTAGTTCTATATGATGTCATAATACACCTTTATTTAACCAGGTAGTTCTATCTGATGTCATAATACACCTTTATTTAACCAGGTAGTTCTATATGATGTCATAATACACCTTTATTTAACCAGGTAGGCCAGTTGAGAACAAGTGCTCATTTACAACTGTGACCTGGCCATCACAAACAACACAGAGTGACACATGGAATAAACAAACGTAGAGTCAATAACACAATAGAAAAAAATCTATATACAGTGTGTGAAATGAGGTAAGATTAGGGAGGTAAGGCAATAAATAGGCCGTAGTGGCGAAGTAATTACAATTTAGCAATTAAACACTGGAGTGATAGATGTGCAGAAGATGAATGTGCAAGTAGAGATCCTGGGGTGCAAAGGAGCAAAACATTAAGTAACAATATTGGGATGAGGTAGTTGGATGGGCTATTTACAGATGGGCTATGTACAGGTGCAAATCAAATCTAATTTTATTTGTCACATACACATGGTTAGCAGATGTTAATGTGAGTGTAGCGAAATGCTTGTGCAGTGATCTGTGAGCAGTGGTGGGTAGTATATGGGGCTTTGGAGACACAACGGATGGCACTGTGATAGACTGCATCCAATTTGCTGAGTAGAGTGTTGGAGGCTATTTTATAAATGACATTGCCGAAGTCAAAGATCGGTAGGATAGTCAGTTTTACGAGGGTATGTTTGGCAGAATGAGTGAAGGATGCTTTGTTGCGAAATAGGATGCCAATTCTAGATTTAATTTTGGATTGGAGATGCTTAATGTGAGGCTGGAAAGAGAGTTTACAGTCTAACCAGACACCTAGATGGTTAGACTTCTTTATGGAGAAGCTGGGGGCCACAGCCAGCCTCACATCTGGGTACCGGCCTCAGTCCAACGGGCAGGTGGAGAGGACCAACCAGGAGCTGGGGAGGTTCCTTAGGAGTCACTGCCAGGACCGGCAGGGGGAGTGGGCCCGGTTCCTTCCCTGGCAGAGCGTCCTGGGGTATCAGCCAGCCTTGGGCCTGTGGACCAGACCGAAGCCCCTGCAGTGGACGAGTGGTTTCGAAGGAGCAGGCGGATCGCCACCACAGTGAGGCTCCTGTGTTCCATCCTGGTGATCGCGTCTGGCTCTCCACCAAGAACCTCCCGCTCCGTCTGCCCTGCCGGAAGCTGTGCCCCCGGTTTGTGGGGCCCTTCAAGGTCCTCCGGACTTTCAACGAGGTAACATACCATTTACAACTCCCCACCAACTACCGGATCTCACCTCTTTTCATGTTTCCCTCCTCAGGCCGGTGGTTCCTGGTCCCCTGGCTGATGCCATCCTCCGCGACACCTCTCCGCCTCCCCTGGACATCGATGAGATCCCTGCCTATGCCGTCAGGTCCCTGCTGGACTCCCAACGTCAGAGGGTCGGCTTCAGTACCTGGTTGACTTGGAGGGGTTTGGTCCAAAGGAGCGCTGTTAGGTCCCGGCAGTCGACATCCTGGACCCCAACATCGTCCAGGATTTCCATCTCCGCTGCCCTCCCGGCCGTCCTCCTGGCCGGCGTCGTCCTTATCTTGCGCGTCTGGGTGGGGCAACTGTCACGCCTACTCCCCCTCTCCAGTGCTCGACGTTGCCAGTCTACTAACCACCGGTCCTGGCAACCATCATTACGCACACCTGCTCCCTTCTTCATTATTAAACTCACCTTCTGCTTCCTGACTCCAGGCGTATATGTGACAGATACACGCTTCAAAATTGCCCTTTGAACGTAGTATGCTACAGTACTGTAAATTACAGCACATTACACTGTTTTCACATTTCACATTTGTACTACCCATTCAAATGGACTGAACATCACATTTCCATAATTTATATCCCATGTGTGATCAAAGGTGTGATCAATGAAGACATCTTTCACCATAGCCGCTGGAAGTACTGATGCTGAGGGTGCTGATAAATCAGAATTCAATATATACTGAACACAAATATAAATGCAACACGCAACAATTTCAAAAATTTTACTGAGTTACAGTTCATGTAAGGAAATCAGTCATAAATTCATTAGGCCCTAATCTATTGATTTCGCATGACTGGGAATACAGATATGCATCTGTTGGTCACAGATACCTTAAAGAATGGGCCTCCGGATCTCCTCACTCCTATGTGCATTCAAATTGCCATCTATAAAATGCAATTGTGTTTGTTGTCCATAGCTTATGCCTCCCCATACCATACTCCACCGCCGCCATGGTGCACTCTGTTCACAAAGTTGACATCCGCAATAACAACTGATAACTAACTCAGCAAAAAAAGAAACATCCTCTCACTGTAAACTGCATTTATTTTCAGCAAACTTAACATGTGTAAATAACTGTGACATAAACTGAACAAGTTCCACAGACATGGGACTAACAGAAATGGAATAATGTGTCCCTGGACAAAGGGGGGTTCAAAATCAAAAGTCAGAATCAAAACAGTCAGTATCTGGTGTGGCCACCAGCTGCATTAACTTGTTAGGGAGCGGCAGCTGAGGGGTCGGTTTTGGAGAGTTGTGCGTTCCCAAAGTAAAATGCTTGCCACTCAGGCTCAGAAAATAGGATATGCACATAATTAGTACTATTGGATAGGAAACACTCTGAGGTTTCCAAAAGTGTTAAAATTTTGTCTGTGAATGTAACAGAACTCATTTGGCAGGCAAAAACCAGAGAAAATTCCATCCGGAAATCTCATTCTGGTGGCTTATGGCTCACTTAGAGAGACTGCCTATTGAAAAGTATTTATACCAGGACACTGAATGTAGTACCTATTGCTTCCACTGGATGTGAGCAGTGTATACGTAAAGTTTCATGGCAATCGGAACCAATGTGTTCAATAGGTAGGGGTTTTGGTGAGAGGAGGTCTTTTTCAGTTGCACGTTTTTGGGCGCACGTTTGGCTGAGCGGTCCACTTTTTTTGACTTATATAACGTTTAGGTGACCATCCAAGTGAAATATAATCACTTTTATTCATAAAAGGATAGCTAAGGATGCATTTTAATTGGTTTTTGTTTTGTTGAGGAAAAGTTGATGGGTTTAGTTGAACGCGTTCTCTTCACGTTGGATTTTCTGAACACAAGGCGCCAACCAAATGGAGATTTATGGATATAATAAATTACTTTTTCTAACCAAATACCCATGGATTGTCTTCGTTGGACACTTAGGAAGACCTCTGCAGAAGTTCTACAAAAGGTAAGGCACAGGTTTTCCCTGTGAAATGCATTTTCTATCGACCGCGCTGGCTAAAGATTTAATGGTTATGGAAAATATTGAAGGTGCTACCCTCAAACAATCAAATGTAGTGCTTTCGCCGTAAAGCCTTTTTGAAATCCGACAACGCTGTGATATTGCCAAGAAGCAGAGCTTTTGATGAGTATGAAACACTTGTATATTGGTGCATGTTTAATAATTCAACTTTTGGATTTTGCCTTGCATTTCACCTGGTAGCGCCCCACCACTCCCTAACAAGTTAAGTACTGCAGTGCATCTCCTTCGCATGGACTGCACCAGATTTGCCAGTTCTTGCTGTGAGATGTTACCCTACTCTTCCACCAAGGCACCTGCAAGTTCCCGGACATTTCTGGGGGAATGGCCCTAGCCCTCACCCTCCGATCCAACAGGTCCCAGACGTGCTCAATGGGATTGAGATCTGGGCTCTTCGCTGGCCATGGCAGAACACTGACATTCCTGTCTTGCAGGAAATCACGCACAGAACGAGCAGTATGGCTGGTGGCATTGTCATGCTGGAGGGTTATGTCAGGATGAGCATGCAGGAAGGGTACCACATGAGGGAGGAGGATGTCTTCCCTGAGATTGCCTGCAATGACTACAAGCTGTGACACACTGCCCCAGACCACGACGGACCCTCCACCTCCAAATTGATCCCGTTCCAGAGTACAGGTTAGGGTTAGGGCTCATTCCTTCGATGATAAACGCGAATCCGACCATCACCCCTGGTGAGACAAAACTGCGACTCGTCAGTGAAGAGCACTTTCTGCCAGTCCTGTCTGGTCCAGCGACGGTGGGTTTGTGCCCATAGGCGACGTTGTTGCCGGTGATGTCTGGTGAGGACCTGCCTTACAACAGGTCTACAAGCCCTCAGTCCAGCCTCTCTCAGCCTATTGCGGAGAGTCTGAGCACAGATGGAGGGATTGTGCGTTCCTGGGGTAGTTGTTGTTGCCGTCCGGTACCTGTCCCGCTGGTGTGATGTTCAGATGTACGATCCTGTACAGGTGTTGTTACACGTGGTCTGCCACTGCGAGGACGATCAGCTGTCCGTCCTGTCTCCCTGTAGCGCTGTCTTAGGCGTCTCACAGTACGGACATTGCAATTTATTGCCCTGGCAACATCTGCAGTTCTCATGCCTCCTTGCAGCATGCCTAAGGCACGTTCACGCAGATAAGCAGGGACCCTGGGCATCTTTCTTTTGGTGTTTTCAGAGTCAGTAGAAAGCCCTCTTTAGTGTCCTAAGTTTTCATAACTGTGACCTTAATTGCCTACCGTCTGTAAGCTGTTAGTGTCTTAATGACCGTTCCACAGGTGCATGTTCATTCATTGTTTATGGTTCATTGAACAAGCATGGGAAACAGTGTTTAAACCCTTTACAATGAAGATCTGTGAAGTTATTTGGATTTTTACGAATTATCTTTGAAAGACAGGGTCCTGAAAAAGGGGCGTTTCTTTTTTTGCTGAGTTTATGTGTATGCGACCAATAAAATCTGATTTGACGCCAAATACGTGGTCTGCAGTTTTGAGTGAAGATTCAATTCTCTGGCAACAGCTCTGGTGATAATTTTTGCATTCAGCTTGAGAGCTCACTCAAAACTTGAGACATCTGTGGCATTGTGTTGTGTGACAAAACTTCACATTTTTACTTTTATTATCCCCAGCACAAGGTGCACCTGTGTAATGATCATGATGTTTAATCCGTTTCTTGATATGCCACACCTGTCAGGTGGGTGGATTATTTTGGCCAAGGAGAAATGCTCAAACAGGGATGTAAACAAATGTGTGCACATCATTTGAGAGAAATAAGGGTTTTGTGCGTATAGAAAATTTCTGGGATCTTTTATTTTTTATTTTATTTTTATTTTAACACTTTACATGTTGCGCTTATATTTTTGTTCAGTGTATATATACAGTGCCTTCGGAAAGTATTCAGACCCCTTGACTTTTTTACGTTACAGCCTTATTCTAAAATGGATTAAATAAAAAATCAGCAATCTACACACAATACCACATATTTACATTAGTATTCAGACTCTTTTCTATGAGACTCGAAATTGAGCTCAGGTGCATCCTGCAACTGTCCGTAGAGCTCAGAGACAGGATTGTGTCGAGGCACAGATCTGGGGAAGGGTACCAAAAAAAGTCTGCAGCATTGAAGGTCCCCAAGAACACATTGGCCTCCATCATTCTTAAATGGAAGAAGTTTGGAACCACCAATACTTTTCTTAGAGCTTGCCGACCGGCCAAACTGAACAATCGGAGGAGAAGGGCTTCGGTCAGGTAGGTAACCAAGAACCCGCTGGTCACTCTGACAGAGCTCTAGAGTTTATCTGTGGAAATGGGAGAACCTTCCAGAAGGACAACCATCTCCTCAGCACTCCACTAATCAAGCCTTTATGGTAGAGTTGCTAGACAGAAGCCACTCCTCAGTAAAAGGCACATGACATCCCGCTTTGAGTTTGCCAAAAGACATCTAAAGACTCTCAGACTATGAGAAACAAGTTTCTCTGATCTGATTAAACTAGATCTGATGACTAGTCAGGATTAGTGATGCACCAATATGACATTTTTGTCCGATACCGATATCCAATATTTTCCTTGCCAAAAAACCTGATACCGATAACCAATATTTTCCTTGCCAAAAAACCTGATACCGATAACCAATATAATTTTTTTCACTGCCTTTTAAGGATTCTAGTACAGTTAAATAGTTAACACACACACGTACGCAGCGGTCTAAGGCACTGCATCTCAGTTCAAGAGGCGTCACTACAGTCCCCAGTTCAAATCCAGGCTGTATCACATCCAGCCGTGATTGGGAGTCACATAGGGCGGCGCACAATTGCCCCAGCATCGTCTGGGTTTGGCCAGGGTAGGCCGCCATTGTAAATAAGAATTTGTTCTTAACTGGCCTAGATAAATAAAGGTTACACACACAAACACACCACGATGACCAAAAAGTTATTTTGTTGGCATTTACGCATGTCCCCATTTCCAGTAAAACTTAATCAAAACCTATTTCGTTCACTTACTTGCTGTGCTGTTTCGTTGTTCATTTGTTCAGTTGTTTCATTCTCAATCAGGATTTCTATGGAACGCCGTTTGGGTCTTTGCGCGCCAAAAAATATACTATTTAAAACGATTTGAGGTGTCAATTAAGCTTGTTGACCAATCAGGACCTGAATATGACTGCACGTAACATAATAATTGAATGCGTTCATACATTTTTTACCTAGTTATTACACATTGATTTCACTATCACTTGTATTTCATATGTCATAACGATTCATCAATGTGTCATAACGATTCATCAATGTGTCATAACGATTCATCAATGCATGCTATGATGCTAGTAAAGTTGTGTCGTGCACCTACAGTGCTGGTCATAAAAAAAATCTAGCTAGCTAGCTCATGGATGCAAACAATGTTCTTTCCCGAAATCATAGCAAAATGACAATCTGTTTCAGTAGCTATAGTTAGCTAGCTATGTCACGACTTCAGCCGAAGTTGGTCCCTCTCCTTGTTCGGGCGGCTTTCGGCAGTCGACGTCGCCCGTTTTCTAGCTGCCGCCGATCTACTTTTCATGTTCTATGTTTTTGTCTTCATTATACACACCTGGTTTCCAATCACTAATTACATGTTTCTTATTTAAACCTCTGTCCCCCCATGTCTTTGTGATTGATTGTTTGTTGTAACTCGGTCCGTCTTTGTGGGCTCGTGAGCTTACCGCTGTTAGTTTGGTTTTTTGAGTAAATTACGTTGATTACTCTGCTGTCCTGCGCCTGACTCTCTACACAGCTACACACAGTGACGCTATTACTGAGTAACTCCGGAAACATCTGAAAAATAGCGCACTTGGTAGTGTGTACCAGTGCTCAAACAGTCTGTGAAAGCCAACATCACCCACGACAGAGAATGGTTGATTGTCAAGGGCAATGAATTCCATTATCTTGGCTTTAATGGATTTCGCCTTTGAGTTGCCTTGCTGAAAATGTTACTCTTTCAAATGACTGCTTGACTTGTTGACTGCTCGATCCACACAGCGGACATTGTGGGCTAGGTTAGGAACACTGTGTTGCATGTGTAGCGCAAAATTATACGTGTCGTCATTACGTCATGTACCTACGTTATATAGGTATGCAGGTCAGCTTTGACATCGGTTTTGCACATTGGCGTTGAACTAGACATCGGCTGATACCGATTTTGGCATTTTAGCTAATATCGTCCAATTCCGATATGTTCACCGATATATCATGCATCCCTAGTCAGGATCGAGGGAAAGATGAAGGGAGCAAAGTACAGAAAGATCCTTGATGAAAACCTGCTCCAGACTGCTCAGGACCTCAGACTGGGGCGAAGGTTCATACTGCTCGTTCAGGAGTGATTTCGGGAAAAGTCTCTGAATGTCCTTGAGTGGCTCAGCCAAACATCTCTTTGATACATACAGATTTATTTTTTACTTTCTCTGAAGTAAAACCATAATAGACATCATCATAGTTGAACATTGGAGTATACCGTGTCAAGAAAAAGTGTGAACTCTTTGGAAATACCGGGATTTCTGCATAAATTGGTCTGATCTTCATCTAGGTCACAACAATAGACAAACACAGTCTGCTTAAACTAATAACACACAAACAATTATACGTTTTCATGTCGTTATTGAACACACCGTGTAAACATTCACAGTGCAGGGTGGAAAAAGTATGTGAACTCTTTAATAATTTAATAACTGGTTGACCTTCCTTTGGCAGCAACTACAGAAAACATTTGGTTGAGGTTATTGCTGATCAGACCTGCACAACGGTCAGGAGGAATTTTGGACCATTCCTCTTTCAAAACTGTTTCAGTTCAGCAATATTCTTGGGATATCTGGTGTGAAATGCTCTCTTGAGGTCATGCCACAGCATCTCAATTGGGTTGAGGTCAGGACTGACTGGGCCACTCCAGAAGGCGTATTTTCTTCTATTGAAGCCATTCTGTTGTTGATTTACTTCTGTGTTTTGGATTGTCCTGTCTTTGTTGTCTTGTTGCATCATCCAACTTCTGTTGAGCTTCAATTGGTGTACAGATAGCCTAACACTCTCCTGCAAAATGTCTTGACAAACTTCGGAATTCATTTTTCCGTCGATGATAGCAAGCTTTCCAGGCCCTGAGGCAGCAAAGCAGCCCCAAACCATGATGCCCCCTCCACCATACTTTACAGTTGGGATGAGGTTTTGATGTTGGTGTGCTGTGCCTTTTTTTCTCCATACATAGTGTTGTGTGTTCCTTCCAAACAACTCAACTGTAGTTTCATCTGTCCACAGAATATTTTGCCAGTAGCGCTGTGGAACATCCAGGTGCACTTTTGCAAACTTCAGACGTGCAGAAATGTTTTTTTTGGACAGCAGTGGCTTCTTCCGTGGTGTCCTCCCATGAACACCATTCTTGTTTAGTGTTTTACGTATTGTAGACTTGTCAACAGAGATGTTAGCATGTTCCAGAGATTTCTGTAAGTCTTTAGCTGGCACTCTAGGATTCTTCTTAACCTCATTGAGCATTCTGCGCTGTGCTCTTGCAGTCATCTTTGCAGTACGGCCACTCCTAGGGAGAGTAGCAACAGTGCTGAACTTTCAAGATTTATAGACAATTTGTCTTACCGTGGACTGATGAACATCAAGGCTTTTAGAGATACTTTTGTAACCCTTTCCAGCTTTATGCAAGTCAACAATTCATAATCTTAGGTCTTCTGAGATCTCTTTTGTTCAAGGCATGGTTCACATCAGGCAATGCTTCTTGTGACTAGCAAACTGAAATATTGTGAGTGTTTTTTATAGGGCAAGGCCACTCTAACCAACATCTCCAATCTCGTCTCATTGATTGGACTCCAGGTTAGCTGACTCCTGACTCCAATTAGCTTTTGGAGAAGTCATTAGCCTAGGGGTTCACATACTTTTTCCAACCTTCACTGTGAATGTTTAAATTATATATTCAATATAGACAAGAAAAATGCAATAATTTCTGTATTATTAGTTTAAGCACACTACGTTTGTCTATTGTTGTGACTTAGATTTTATTTATTTTATTTCCCCTTTATTTAACCAGGTAGTTCTATATGATGTCATAATACTCCTTTATTTAACCAGGTAGTTCTATATGATGTCATAATACACCTTTATTTAACCAGGTAGTTCTATATGATGTCATAATACAGGTAGGCTAGTTGAGAACAAGTTCTCATTTACAACTGCGAACTGGCCAAGATAAAGCAAAGCAGTTCGACACATACAACAACACAGAGTTACACATTGGAGTAAACAAACATACAGTCAATAATACAGTAGAAAAACAAATCTATATACAATGTGTGCAAATGAGGTAAGATAAGGAAGGTAAGGCAATAAATCGGCCATGGTGGCAAAGTAATTACAATATAGCATTTAAACACTGGAATGGTAGATGTGCAGTAGATGAATGTGCAATGTAGAAAAACTGGGGTGCAAAGGAACAAGATAAATAAATAAATACGGTAGGGGATGAGGTAGTTGGTTGGGCTATTTACAGATGGGCTATATACAGGTGCAGTGATCTGTGAGCTGCTCTGACAGCTGGTGCTTAAAGCTGGTGAGGGAGATGTGTCTCCAGTTACAGTGATTTTTGTAGTTCGTTCCAGTCATTGGCAGCAGAGAACTGGAAGGAAAGTCGGCCAAAGGAGAAATTGGCTTTGGGGGTGACCAGTGAGATATACCTGCTGGAGCGCGTGCTACGGGTGGGTGCTGCTATGGTTACCAGCGAGCTGACATAAGGCGGGGCTTTACCTAGCAGGGACTTGTAGATGACCTGGAGCCAGTGGGTTTGGCGACAAGTGTGAAGCGGGGGCCAGCCAACAAGATGAAGAACAGATCAAATTTGATGACCAATTTATGCAGAAATCCAGGTAATTCCAAAGGGTTCACATACTTTTTCTTACCACTGTATATCATACTTGTTATGTTTCTACTTTACAGACAAATATTTTCATTAGTAGTAGTAGTTCTCAAAATCTGTTGCGGACAAACCAGTTATAAGCACCTATAAGTTTACCAAACGTTTAAGTAATAGTAAAATATTTTTAACATAAGAGAATCATATCAAAAGTGAGCATCTCATTGTGAAAGGCAATTACTTTATTTGAACACGTATTGCAATGTGAAACATGTATTTCAAGACTAAGTTTAATGAAAAAGTAACTGTATAACGTGTTGCACGTAGTCAATTGAAAATGTTGGGCCTCCCGAGTGGCGCAGCGGTCTAAGCCTCAGGTTCGATCCCAGGCTGTGTCACGGCCGGCCGTGACTGGGAGACCCATGGGGCGGCGCTCAATTGGCCCAGCGTCGTCTGGGTTAGGGGAGGGTTTGGCTGCTGCAAGCTGACTTCGGTCGTCAATTTGGACGGTGTTTCCTCCGACACATTGGTGCGGCTGGCTTCCGTGTTAAGCGAACAGTGTGTCAAGAAGCAGTATGGCTAGGCAGCGTTGTGTTTCGGGGGATGCATGGCCCTCGACTTTCACCTCTCCTGAGTCCGCAGGGGAGTTGCAGCGATGAGACAAGATCAGAACTACCAATTGGATATCCCGAAAAAAGGGGTCAAAAAATGTGCTTTGAAACAACTGCCTTTTTCATGATCTGTTTTGAGATTTGTAGTGAAAATTGCACCAAAGCGATAAAAAAAACATATAATGTGGGTGTTGATGCTCACCAACCACGGAGAAGAAGAGGGTGACAGATCCCTCGATGACTTCCAGGCGGCGCTGTGTGGATCGGCTGGCCAGGCGGGTGGAGGTGGAGCCCAGACTCTTGTTCCTGAGGGTGGTGTACCATAGAGAGTACTTTCCCGCCCACCACAGACCCGCGATCAGGAAGAAACTACCCGGCAATGCATGGCCCTTAAAACTACCCATAATCCTTCACTGGAATACCTGGAACACAGAGAGAGGGGACGGACGGTCACAACTCAGAAGAGTCTGATACCTGGTGAAGAGAAAGGTATCTTATTCTTAGATTGGGCAACAACAAACGTTTTATAGTCCCGTACCCCTTCAAACATTCAACCTCCAGCTGCTCTAGGGCAGTGGTTCCCAAACGTTTTATAGTCCCGTACCCCTTCAAACATTCAACCTCCAGCTGCTCTAGGGCAGTGGTTCCCAAACGTTTTATAGTCCCGTACCCCTTCAAACATTCAACCTCCAGCTGCTCTAGGGCAGTGGTTCCCAAACGTTTTATAGTCCCGTACCCCTTCAAACATTCAACCTCCAGCTGCGTACCCCCTCTAGCACCAGGGTCATCGCACTCTCAAATGTTGTTTTTTGCCATCATTGTAAGCCTGCCACACACACACTATACGATACATTTATTAAACATAAGAATGTGAGTTTCTGTCACAACCCGGCTCGTGGGAAGTGAGCTCTTATAGGACCAGGGCACAAGTAATAATAATAATCAATAATGCTGCTCTTTATTTAACCATCTTACATAGAAAACATTTGTTCATCTAAAATGGTGAATAACTCACCACAGGTTAATGAGAAGGGTGTGCTTGAAAGGATGCACATAACTCTGCAATGTTGGGTTGTATTGGAGAGTCTCAGTCTTAAATCATTTTCCACACACAGTCTGTGTCTGTTTTTAGTTTTCATGCTAGTGAGGGCCGGGAATCCACTCTCACATAGGTACGTGGTTGCAAAGGGCATCAGTGTCTTAACAGCGTGATTTTCCAAGGCAGGATACTCTGAGCGCAGCCCAATCCAGAAATCTGGCAGTGGCCTCTGAATAAATTCAATTTTCACAGAACCGCTTGTTGCAATTTCGATGAGGCTCTCTTGTTCAGATATCGGTAAGTGGACTGGAGGCAGGGCATGAAAGAGATAACGAATCCAGTTGTTTGTGTCATCCGTTTCGGGAAAGTACCTGCGTAATTGCGCACCCAACTCACTCAGGTGCTTCGCTATATCACATTTGACGTTGTCCATAAGCTTGACTTCATTTGCACACAAAAAATCATCCAATGATGGAAAGACCTGTGTGTTGTCCTTGTTAATGCAGACAGAGATGAGCTCCAACTTCTTAATCATATCATTGCATAGTGCAGAAAATACACGAGAGTTCAGGGGCCTTGCTTTAACAAAGTTAACCATTTTCACTGTAGTGTCCAAAACGTCTTTCAAGCTGTCAGGCATTCCCTTGGCAGCAAGAGCCTCTCGGTGGATGCTGCAGTGTACCCAAGTGGCGTTGGGAGCAACTGCTTGCACGCGCGTTACCACTCCACTATGTCTCCCTGTCACTTTTGCGCCATCAGTACAGATACCAACACATCTTGACCACCAAAGTCCATTTGATGTCACAAAAGCTGTCCAGTACTTTAAAAATATCCTTTCCTGTTGTCCTGGTTTCCAGTGGTTTGAAGAAGAGGATGTCTTCCTTAATTGACCACCCGTAAACGTAACAGACATATACCAGGAGCTGTGCCAGGCCCGCCACGTCTGTTGACTCATCCAGCTGTAACGCATAGAATTCACTGGCTTGTATGCGAAGCAGTAATTGTTTCAAAACATTTCCTGCCATGTGTGTCTGATGTGTCGTGAAACCGTGTTGTTAGATGAAGGCATTGTCTGTATAGTTTTTTTGGCCTTTTCCCCCAGCATTGTCCCAGCCATATCCGCGGCAGCAGGAAGAATTAAGTCCTCCACATTAGTATGGGACTTGCCTGTCCTAGCCACTCGGTAGCTCACCATACAAGATGCTTCTAGCCCCTTCTTATTAATGGTATCTGTTGCTTTTATACATGTCTTACTACCCGAAAGTTGAATAGTAATTTGTTGCTAGCATTGGATGTGCTCGTGGAAGCAGAACAACTTGTGTTGTCGACAGGTGCAGGTGTAGTACTGCTGGTAGTAGCAGTACTACCAGTAGAGCTGGTATGTCTCTCTATGGACGCGGGCCTTACTTTTTTTAACCAAATGGAATAAGCAGCAGCTACGTTCGGCTACATACGGATAGTTAGTGGAATTCCCGCAAGAGAATAAAGGTTAATGTGATTGGATGTTAATCATTTGACTAGGCTACCTGTATTTGACATTGTGTTGTTATTTTGCTGAACACTAGATGGTTTAGTTTTATGGCAGTGAAACGAGGCTACTCAGGCGAGAAAAAAAACTCACCCAAATGTATAGCCCTGTTGGAAAATATAAACGGACTGTTTGAAAATGGGATTTAATCACATTTTTATTTGGTGTACCCCCGACGGCATTGCGTGTGTACCCCAGTTTGGGAATACCTGCTATAGACAGACATTGGTATTACCAGTATGGACACTCATTCAGTAACTGTTGAGAATTGTTTGTGTGGTAGAAGAAAGACATTCAAGCATGCTTCTCCTGAGCATCTAAGCATGTCCATAATGGGAAATACCAAATAGTCAGGAGACCAGAACCAAATAGCTCTCGGTTAAAGGAGACCAGAACCAAACAGCTCTCTGTTACACGAGGCTGAAAAAATTCGTCTTGGCTCCTAAGACCCTCACAAACTTTTACAGATGCACAAGAGAGCATCCTTAATTATATTCTGTTACTATTAGATCTGTGTGTATTGCTGTGAATTTTTAGATACTACTGCAGTGTTGGAGCTAGGAACACTACAGCATTTCCCTACACCGGCAATAACATCTGCTAAATATGCGTATGTGACCAATACAATTTGATTTGATTTGGAACCAGAACCAAACCAATCTATTTTAAAGGAGACCAGAACCAAACAGATCTCTGTTAAAGGAGACCAGAACCAAACAGATCTGTTAAAGGAGACCAGAACCAAACAGATCTATATTAAAGGAGACCAAAACCAAACACCTCTGTTAAGCCCCCAAATCTCTCATCTACACCTGGGCAGGTGAAAAAACAGAGGAGCTTCGAAGCTGGCTCACTTCTGGTTGGGTGGAGGCTACTGAGTGGCTCCACCCACCCAAGAAGACTCCAGGCTGTAATCGCTGCCAAAGGTGCTTCAACAAAATAGTAAAGGGTCAGATTTTTTTTTATACATAAATTTGCAAAAAAGTCTAAAAATCTGTTTTTGCTTCGTCATTATGGGGTATTGTGTGTAGATTAATGAGGGGGGAAAAACAAATGTGGAAAAACTAAAGGGGTCTGAATACTTTCCGAACACACTGAATGGCTCTGGATGGAGAGATCCCAGTCATTCAACCGCAGCATATCTACTAATTGGTCTATTTACATCTCAAACAGGCTGAGTTTTTCATCCTTTGTTCCCTTGAATGAATAAAATTAATTGACAGACAAACGTAGCAGAAGCTGATGAACAAGAGGAAAAACAAACTCATGGGCTAGACTCTCTACACAGGAAAACTACTGATGGACTAGACTCTCTACACAGTAAAACTACTGATGGACTAGACTCTCTACACAGTAAAACTACTGATGGACTAGACTCTCTACACAGTAAAACTACTGATGGACTAGACTCTCTACACAGTAAAACTACTGATGGACTAGACTCTCTACACAGTAAAACTACTGATGGACTAGACTCTCCCCACAGTAAAACTACTGATGGACTAGACTCTCTACACAGTTAAACTACTCATGGACTAGGCTCTCTACACAGTTAAACAACTGATGGACTAGACTCTCTACACAGTTAAACTACTCATGGAGTAGACTCTCTACACAGTTAAACTACTGATGGACTAGACTCTCTACACAGTAAAACTACTCATGGACTAGACTCTCTACACAGTTAAACTACTGATGGACTAGACTCTCTACACAGTTAAACTACTCATGGACTAGACTCTCCACACAGTTAAACTACTGATGGACTAGACTCTCTACACAGTTAAACTACTGATGGACTAGGCTCTCTACACAGTTAAACAACTGATGGACTAGACTCTCTACACAGT